>RANX01000073.1:0-230726 GCA_009805215.1 Neurospora discreta FGSC 8579 | reverse complement strand
AAAAAAAAAAAAAAAAAAAAAAAAAAAAAAAAAAAAAAAAAAAAAAAACTCATGGACATTCCCATATTCTCGCATGTTAGTCTGGATACCAATACTTTCCCTACGTGCAGGAAACATCGGCAAAAAGCGTGCAACATTCTCGGAAGCGAGATGCGGATTGTACACGTGATACCGATGAAGTGTGTCCATCTGCCAGAGCGTCTCGTGATCATAGGCGTATGTACATTGATTTGAGATGGCACCGTTTGAAATACCGGACAGATTGCAGCGATCACCTGGTCTAGAGGGAGTGGTGGCGGATACTTGAGGCCAAACTAGCAACACCGCGTAAGTCGGCCGAATTCACTACAGGCTTATCATTGATTGCGCGGCTGACGGAACAAGGAAAATATCGTCCTGTTGAACGATTTGGACCTAGCTGTTAATGTGTACATGTTGGAGTATGTGAACATCGTATCACTGATACAACACATGCAAGTCATCGAAACCACGAATCTGAGGCGAAAACGTTGTCACAGTTTACTTATTGGCCAATTTCCGACTGTCCAAGTGTTGCTGGTCAGCTTTCGTATCAACCCAAATTCTATTTAATTATCACTTTGAAGAAAGACAAGTGCACAAGATATACAAAGTAACAAGTTCTCAATTGGAGGTAATTGTCCTATGTGCAAAAGGGTCATAGCCGTAGTCGGCTTACCTTGACTGGTCCTCCATTACCACGATGGGGGTATCATGTCGTTACCGGTCAACTCAATGATTGAGAATTTCCATTTGGAGTAAAAACTAAAAGAGGAACGTGGTATAGGCAGTACATGCTAGGATTGTACACAAGTGAGAAAGAGGTATCTCCGCGTCATAAAAAAAAGGAAGGTAAAGTAGTCGTAAAGGTCGTCAAAGCCATCAAGCCATAACAGCCACAAAAGTTCATCTTTCTAGCCAGACACCAACACATTAGATGCCGCTATAAGTCTCCTGGTGGGTCTTGATGCTATTCCTCCTCTCGCGGTGGTGACCGTGGTCATCGTGCTCAATGACAGGCTCGCCGATGCTCTTGCGGAGAACAGAAGGAGGGACCTGAGCAGCGTCTGTGGGATCCTTGTGGGCGAGGTTTGAAGTATGAGCTTGTCTTAAGAGAAGCTATTAGTTCAAGTGTTGCCAGGACGCCACAGGCCGACCTCAAAAGAGGATGTTCAGCCACGGGCAAGATAACTCGCAATTACTTACTTACTGTTGATAGGTCTTGTTGCCGCCGACGGTCTTGCTGCCATCAAGGTCAGAGTCGACGCGGGGGTCGAGCTTGTTAGCCATGTCGGAGCTGTGAGGGCCGGCAGTGTTGGGAGCGGGGCCAGGGCCGGAGTGGTGGCCCAGGTTGGCGCGGCCATCACGGTCGGAGTCGACACGGGGGTCAAGAGTGTTGGCAGCACGGCTGTCGTGAGGGCCGTGGGTACCAGTGGGAGCACCGTGAGTGCCGGTTATACCGGTATGGCCGGAGCCAGCAGCGTTGGAGTGAGTGTTGGAGCTGAAGGGGTGGTTTTGGCGATCGTGGGTGCCGATGGTGCCAAAGGTGCCGGTGTTGTGAGTGCCAGTGGTGTTGCCAGCGGTCCTAGAGCCATCACGGTCAGAGTCGACACGGGGGTCGAGAGTGTTGGCGGCACGAGAACTGTGGGGGCCATAGGCGCCCTCGGATGTGCCGTGGGTGTTGGAAGAGCCGAAGGTGTTGCCAGTGGTATGGGTACCGTGGGTACCGGTAGAACCAAAGGTGTTGCCAGTGCTGTGTGTGTTATAACCGGCGCCAGTGCCAGTAACGCGGGAACCGTCACGGTCGGAGTCAACACGAGGGTCTAGGGCGTTAGCGGCACGAGAGCCGTGGGGGCCATAGGCACCCTCAGAAGTGCCATGTGTTGCGCCGGTGTGAACGCCAGTGTAAGTTCCAGCGGCGTGGGTACCGGTAGTGTTGGAGCCATAAGTAGGGTTACCGCCGAGAGTGTGAGCCTCCGGGTGGCCACTGCCGTAAGCGGCGTGACCACTGCCGAGCTCGCCGTGACCGGCAACCTTACGGTGGGAGCCGTCCAAGTCGGAGTCTACACGAGGGTCGGCAGCGTTGGCAACACGGGAGTTGTGGGGGCCGGCAGTGCCTTCGGGAGCGCCGTGGTGAGCAGAGTTGTCGCTGTGGACAGCGTCCTTGATCTTGTTGATGATGCTGGACATATTGGATGATGTTCTTATGTGTTGAGTTGTGTTTGGTGGTACAGTGTGAAGGTGTATCAAAAAGTGTTTGTTGATTGTTGTGGTTGTAGTGTAGGTTGATGATGATGATGAATCGGGAATATGAGCTGAGATCGGGAAAAGGAGATTGTTCTTATAACCAAATTCGACCTCACTTCTCAAGACCGAGGAAGGTGTATGAGAAAGGGGGGCTATGGCGTAAGGACGGAGCGAGCCATGGCATCATCTTGATCCAGGTTCAGACGGCAGCCAAGACCATCAGGTACTTACCGTAGGCATGGAAGGTGAGGCCGGCAGAGAACGAGGCATCTGATACTGGTACATGTCGTCCCTGCTTGACTATTCCTATGGCTACCTACATGTGCAGGATAGCACTGAAGGCAGTAGGTACCTAAGGGGACGTGTAAGTGGTACGTACTCAATGCGTCCAGTGTCGTCATCGTTGCGTGGGACTGCAGACCAGACGAACAAGGACTGTATAACGCCATCTGGGGCAAAGCCGCAGCTGCTGCTGGGGTTAGCCAATGCCTTTCCGTCAGGAACTAACAGATGTGAAAGAAAAGATGGAGGCAAAAGACGTCATGCGAAGAGGAAGACTCATCTGGACCGGAATATCTCCACTTACAATTGCACCTTGACAAAACCGAAGAGGAAGTGTAGAGTGTCAATCAGGGTTCCGATCATCTGGACGGTGCTTCACAAGGGAGCTCCAAGACACCGAAACAAGCTAACCCTGATCTGTTCCTTACATGTCATTGGGCGTAGTCCTTGGCCATTCGTCAGCTCCTACCAACTTTTTCATGTTCCGTCGCCAAGAAGTGTGTTTTCTGACCTTCTGTTCAGCTCTCTCACGGTGAGGATCTTCACAGAGTCACCAGGGCAGATGAACAAAAAGCCGGCCTGGCCAAGGCAATTTCGAAATGTTGTATTGCCATTCGGAGGTGATTGCAGCCATCTGTACCACCGATCTGCCGCCACACATCCCGCGTCCATGGATGCTGTAAAGTAATACGAGCTGTTATTGACAGGCTTGTTTGTGACTGTGTGTATCTGTTGGCCAATTGCTACGTGTGCTAACAAGGAAAGGAGCTTGATGTTTCAAACTGAATTTCCCCGCGCCGTTGCAACGTCTCGGGCAGTTCCCCAAACAACATGTCTGGCTGTCTCTCCGCATGACCCCACTAGTCTTACGTCATAGTGTCCCACTTCAGCCCTACACCAATGACGCAGCGTCAATGTGACATTCTTTCCAACCCACGTTCAGACAGACCATGGAGGGACAGATTAGCTTCATTTACGATGAAAAGCAAAAAGAAATTACGATCAACAATTAGATCTATGCACAGGGGTAAAGTCAACTGGATTCTTTTAGTGTTTCAGCTTCCACGCGAGGCCAAGAAGCAAGCAACATGGCGACCAATTATAGCCTACGCGGCCCGTTTTCCGTCATTATCATCCCATGAGGGTCTCCATAAACGCCCGTCATTCCATCTGTTGCTCAGGGGTAAAAGAGAGATGCGATTGAAGAGTGGGGCCCAAAATGAAAGTGCACAGGTCATCAGCGTGGTTCAGATCCATTCATTCTCGGGGAATTGGGTACCAGTTCCGTTTATCAGTCTTGAACAACATAAATCTCCAGTCCCAAAATAACGAGTGTTGGGGAAAACAAGGCAGGGAATTTCGCCTCCGTCATTCTTCCACGGGTAAACTTCCCACATCCACCACTCAATGGCGAGTACCTGAAACTTAGACGCGAGAACGGTACCAGCGGCGGCGACAGTGTCCTGCATCGCGGGCATGGCGACGAACCCAGTACAGGCTGATCCACATGTTAGCATCTGAACATGGATATCTTTCAGAAAAACAAGTAATAAAACTTACCCAACCAAAAAACTAACAAGCCAGCAAATGATGCTGAGAAAGGCAAAAGCAGCCGTAGCCTTCCACTCACCACAGCCCATACCATCAAGGTCAACATCACCCCAATCAAAAACAGATCTGCCCACTCGTTAGCATCCGTCAAATATATATCCCCTTCCTTTGCTGGTGCCGAAAACCCGGGACACTTACCCGCAAGCCCCATTCAACCACTTTACCAACAGCCCAAAGCTCACACACCACATGACATAAATGACCAGGTCCGCGGGCCAGTGGATGAACGAGTTCGAGAAGGGAAACAGCCAGACCATGGCAAACAGAATGGACAAGCCCGCCACCACTTCAGTGAAAATGTGTCGACCGAGATGCCATGGCGAGTCGCCGTTAGCGGCGTGCAGGAAGCGCCCGTTAAGCGCGGCCACGATGGTTGCAAAGGCGAGCTCCGCAAGGCAGAGGATGATGGAGATGACCTCTACCAGAATCATCTTGGGCGGGGATTTTTCTATGGTCTGATCTAACCGTTGATAATGTTGTTAATTGAGGTGGGTTGGCGAAGATATTACTGGGTATCTCCCAGTTAGTGGTATTGGCTCGTTTGTTTGTAAAGACAATTTTTGAGAAAAGATATTGAATAAGATCAAAGAAAGTCAAACTAAATCATGATTGTGGGAGGGCATGACAATGATATATCACCACCATCACCCCTTCATCATCAAGTTACCACTCGTTATGGACCTCTGACTTTCAAAACTGAGCGCCAAGCTGACGTGAGATGACAAAATCGTTGCTTCACACAGCCATTCAACATAGCCTTCATAGAGGTAAATATACCACTATACCACACACCGAGGCATACTCACATCAACCAATCCCTTCCTTAAAACACCCATCATTTCTGATAATATGCTTCAGCCAAAGCTCACTCAAGCTTGCCCAGTGCCTTTACGGTGGCAGTGTCTTGTCATATCCAAGGCCACCCTTTCTTGGCAAACGATTGTGCTACAGCAAACACTTCCTTGGCTCACGTTTCTCTTTTGGTGATTTTGAATGATTCACTATGTACACAAGTGATTTTCCATGCTCTCCATTTCTGCATGTGGTTATCTCCTAGTATGCATTGGCTTGCGACCACTCTAGCTCATGGTTCGTCGACGGTACTTTGAACCTCTTACTATCCCACGTTCTCTGCCATGATCCACCTTGGTTTCCTCCTCTCGGCACTCATCGAACCGAATTGGGAACTACCAGAGCCAGTAGCGGGAGGCCTCTTATACTTTCTCATCCGTGCCCAGGGCATCTACGTGACGCGTGACAAACAGAATTTCCGGAACGAGTAATCCAGCCGTCCCGTACTAACAAATCACAATCACAAGGACAGAGAGGGCTTGACTTAACTCGCTTCCAACAAAGCCCTCTAAGTACAAGCACCACCTTGGAGGGAATGTTGGAGGCGCTATGAAGGAGGCTGTCAAAGGGAACCAGGGATCCTTCTGGACTTGGCATTAATTTGCAAGTTAAAGACCTATGGCCCGTCGACTCAAAGAATGCCTGATACGGCTGGAAGATGGGGAAATGGGGGGGAGGGGGAGCAGATGCCGGGTAGTGGTCAAAAGAGGGTTCTGGGATGAAGTCATAGCACGAAATTCGTGGATCTTCATTGGTTTGATCCGTTTTTGGGTGTGCTGGAAGGAATGCCTACCTTTCAAAGCTGAAATATGACCAAGGTTGTATTACTCTAGTTTGGATTCCAAGGGCGTCTGGTGCTCGAGATCGTTATGGTTTTGATCATCTTCTTTGTTGCTCTGATAGGGTTTTGAAATTATATCTTGAAGCCTGTAACGGGAGATGATTCGTAAAAGTAGTTGTTGTCGCTCTTGTTTTCCCCTTCGTAATTATCACAGGTGTTTAGCCTTGCAGAGGGCACCCCTGCATGTGAGAAGACAGTATGTGTTTTCTTCTCGTCAAATACATCTGACTGAGAGATCTCAACATGACGGCAAGGAAAATCAAAATATCAGTATTGTGAATCCATTATAGACCAGGCATTACCGCCATGGGCCTATCGCGGTTCCGTCGCCACACCAGAAAAAGTGTCATCACAACGAGAAACTACAATACTTCCAGACCTACTGGTCCACCACCGCAGTAGTGCTGTCCCTTGACCTATCCCTCATGCCATCAAAGTAGCGTGAACATCAAAGACGCTATTTCTCCATCCATCCTGATCATTCTCGCGAATCCTCTGCGACGCCTGCGTAGCCTCCTCATTCCACAATTTGACAATGCTTCCCGGAGCATACACCCCATCAAAGACGCCCCTTCCGGGATCCGTAACACCCACCCGTATATTGAGATCCGGATCATCAGCAGGCGTCAACCTTGCCAAGACAGCCTTGAAGAACGTCTTGAGATCATCCGGATCCGCAATGCGCGTAGCGCGTAGTCTCTCCCTAGCAAAGAGGATCTCGCGGTTGGCGAACTGCAAGGACTGAGCGATGCCCATGGCGATCTGCATCTCAATCGTCTTCTTGATGACGGGCTTCACGAAGGGCTTGAAGAGCCAGGCAAGCCAACTGAACTTGCTCTGGCGCAAGGTGAAATCAAGCTTGTGGATTTCGCATCGGACGCTGCGAAGAGAAAGGATCTTGTCCATCCTGTCCTGACCAACTTCTACATCGATCTCGAGATCCATGCCTCGTTCGTCCATCGCAAAGGAAGCGATTCCTTCGTCGACGTAGCGCAGTAAGCCGGTGTGTACTTTCATCCAGAAGCCGACTTCTTCGGCGCGGACCGACAGTCCATCGATCTTGATTCTCACTAGACTCTTCATCGCTGATGTTGTACGGAACCTGGCCTTGCGGATTTCAATGTCGTTGAGGGTCTCAATACGAAGCTTGTATGGGAAGAAAGAAGTGTGGTTGATGGTCTTGCCGGGTTCAAGGATAAGGTTTTCAAGCAGGATGTCAATCTCTGGCGTAGAGATCTCCAGCCTGGGAATAGGAATGTAATTGATTGCTTGGATGAGCAATGGAACAAAGACGTTGATGCAGTCAGTCACAAGGTCTGTGTTGATGTAGTGGTGTTTCGGCGACAAGATCTTGCCGATGGAGGCCGTCGTCTTCAACAGGCCTGAAATATCACGATCACGCATAACAGAATAGAAGGTGGATTGTAACTGTGACAACAAACCATCAATGTCATCACGCAGGGAAGCGCGAGAAGTGAGCTGTCGGGACCGATCTCGGAGGTCCTGAAAACGCTCCTCGGCATGATCAAAGAAGGACGGGTCGGTGAACATCTCCTGGGCAGCGTTGCCTAGCTCATCAATCAGCTTCTCGAATTCGGGGTCGCTGTGGGCATGATCCATGACCAGCTTAAACCTCTTTTCCAATTCCTCCCATTCTTTCTGTTCGCCAAAGGATTTGATGAAGAGCCAGAAGTTCTCGAGAGCCCTATCCGTTTCCGGGTTACGATCAACGGCCTCGTCAGTAGTCTGGAGTGTATCGCGAGCGACGCGCGAGTATACCATCGCGTATCGTTTCAGGAGAAGCGAGAATGTCGATACTGAATCCGAGTAATCCTTACGGTCTCGCAGTTTGGTGACCGCCTGCTTGAGACGGTATAGCAGAGTATCCGTCTCGTCGCTGTGTAGCTTGTCGATGATGCTGCTTTCGGCTTCCTGAGCGACAGTGGCGACAGTCTCTCCAAGCACCTGCCCAACTTCGGCAACCTGAGCCTCCAAGTCCTGTTGGACTGGTTTGTCGGCTGTTTCGTCATTCCCCGGTTTCGCCACTGATTCTATCTCCTCTTTCCCAGGCTCTAGGCGCTTACCTGCCTCTTTGGATGCGGCAGAAAGGGCAAAGGCAGTGTCGCGAAACACCTCGCGAGATACCACACCGAGATCCGCGAGGAAGAGACGGAAGTCGGAGTTGGTCAAAAGCAAGGACCCGACTGTCTGGATGCTCTTATATACTATTTTGAACAAACACCATCAGCACCTATCCATGTATGTAGGCAAAAAGTTGGGACAAGGACTTACCAGCAGTGGTATCAGCCTTGGCCTTGGCCTTGGTAGCACGCTCGGCAATCTGTTCCATATCGACGGACACACGAGCCTTGGAGAGGTACCACAGGAAATCCTGGATCTGGTCCCTGTTGTTCTTGTGCTCCAAGAGCTGAATGAGTTGGGTGATCCATTTCCTGGAGTAGAAAACGAGTGCCCGTCCCGAGTCGCTGAGGCCGGAGTTGTCTGGATTCAGAATGTCGGAGGAGAGAAGGGTTCGAAGGTTGGCGATGGCTTGGTCGTTGGATGGCATGTATCCTTTGGAAAGGGCACGCAGCATCTGGTAGGTATGTAATTTCTGGTGCAGCATTCTCTGCATCACGGTATCATCGTCGTAATGAGACAACAGAGGCTCCTCCTCATCCGCACGCCTCACGCGGCCTCCAAAACACGATGATACCAGATCCATGCCGGCGGTGTCGATGTGAACCCGGGTGTCGATAGTGACCGTGACAGTGACGAGCGCCAGCTCACAATAGTTTTCTTTTCTGGGCAGTCTTGCCAAGGTGAGATGAAGCTGTTGGGGGTGCGTGAATCTAGATTGTCCCGGTTAACGAAGTCCAGCAAAGCCAGTTGCTTCTGGCAGCTGGGTTTATAGGCGCACATACCTAAGTTTTGTACTAAAGTAGGTTGTTGGTGCATTTCCGGCATGTTGTAGGGAAGTGGTAGCTTTCACAGTGACGTCATTCATCTTGGGGGAAGCATACAGTACCTGCTATCCGGATGTAGTCTACGGGGCTGTAGTATACTGCGTATAATTACATTGTGCCCCGCACTCCACGCGTTTCACTGACTGAGAACATCGGGAACTGCAAGCCGCTCTTGTTGGAGATGGCCAACCGAAAGGAAGAAAGCCCAGGGCTGATTACCCATTGGTCCAGGAGTATAGAAATCCTTGGTTTCTTCATTTAGACACGAACGCCCGTTTGTTGTCCCTTTAAGCCATCCTGGGTCCTTGAGGTGACTGCCTTTTCGTTGTTAGGTTCTGCAAATGACTTGAAAGTTTCGAGGTCGACACAGATCAATGTAACAGATGAAGTTCAGCCTTGGGGTGATGGCCACCGTCTTCAAATTCATCTCCCAATTTCGACCATTCATAATAAAAGTAAAGTATTGTAAGTCCTTCATTGCTTGGCACGCCATCCTCAAACGGGACTAGACTATGCTCGCACCGCCCACTTTAGAGGGTGCGAGTCTAGCGAGTCCCATAAAAGTGGGGGCGGGGCACGGGTACCGGATGGAATCCAATGTTTCGGCGATTCTGCAAATCCTCCACACTTTTACTCTATGGAGTGACCTAGTCGCCGTCAGGCCTTCTCGCTTTCTGATGGTTGTCTGACGGAATTTCGATGACCGCTTGGTTGAGACTTCTGTAAGTCTATCAGCGGTCTCGACCAATCAGCACCAAGCTTTGAGCCATGCCCAGCTCTGGGGCGCCGGTCATCAGCAATTTTGTTTGGTCGAACATGGCCTCGCATCGCATCATGTGGAAGAAAGGTCTCGACAGGGTCAACTGCCAGACGACAAGATGCCATACGGATATGTACGGCCTTACAAACTAAGACGAATGACTGTACCGGGTCCCCCCTTGACATGCGGTTCTTGGTGTAGTGTAGTGTAGAGAGGTATAAGCAAGCAACGTGACTCTTTGCTTTGACTCGGGACTCCGGCTCGCGCGAGCTTACTGAGCTTGTGCACTGCCACATTCATCCACGCAACGCTCGGCGGGTACGGATTTGGATTTTCAAAGGGAGCGAGGGAGGCCAATTTCTTGACTATCAAAATCTTGACGGTCTTTGTCTTCCCCAACAACATCATCAACCAACAGCAACACACTTCAACTAGCGACGACTGAACTCAGCTTCTTTCAGATATTGATAAGGCCAAACTTTGCAGCTGTAGGTGTGGCGGTTATTGTCGATCGTTTCTCATTGGATCTGGCCTGAGCTCCTGCGTCAGCAACGTCAGGCAGTGCCATCTAGACTCCCAAGCAAGCCCCGTCATTCTGCACCCAGTGAGCCATCAAGCGCTGCAAGGTCCCCTCCACGCCGTCCACGCCCTCGACGCTTTCGAACCAAGTGACACCAGCATCCGCAACGGGCGATACCCTCCCGCTGCAGCAGTAAGGCCACTAGTTCTATCCATTACGGTACCTGTGTGGTCACCCGCATTTGCGGGCGCATTCCATTCGGGTTCCGCAACCTTCGCCCGTAAGGCACAAATTCACCCAAGTCGCAAGCCGTAGGATCAATTCCTAATCAGACACTACAAAAAGTACAACTCCTTGGCCTCGTCGCCATATTCGCGAGAGCGCGTCTCCAGAACATCAAGAGTACAAACAAGATGGAGGGTGGGCTCAAGAGAAAAGATACAACGAAAGGGCCGCCTTTGCGCATCTTATCGCTCGGTGGGTCCCCCCCCCCTAGAATCAGACATCTTCCCCTGTGCGCATCAAACACAGCTATCGTATGAGGAACCTAGCTGTCGGCGCCATGCGTTGAAACACCGTCTCGCTAACCAACACCGTGACAGATGGCGGAGGTGTCCGGGGCTATTCCATGTTCCTCATCATCCAGGAGTTGATGCACCGCACCTTTGTCGAAATCGAAGGCAGAGCACCGCGCCGCTCCGAGATCCCCAAACCATGCGACCACTTCGACCTTATCGTCGGTACCGGCACTGGCGGCCTGATTGCGATTATGCTTGGAAGGTTACGGCTTGATCTGGAGACATGCAAGGAACTATATGTGCGCCTTACCCGCAAGGTCTTTGAGACGGACAAGACCATTGCCGGCATTCCCTACCGATCTACTGTATTCAAGGCGACAAAGCTGGAGGAAGCCATTCAGGACTGCGTGAGGGAACATACCATTAACGACAGGGAAGGAAACGACGGCGCTGGCTCGGATACTTTTAGTCCTTTGAGTGCCGTCTCCCGCTCAAGCGCCGCCTCTTCTTATCCCAAAAGACACGCCAGCAATGCCAGTGTCGTTAGTTTTAGCGCAAGGAGTCCTAGCGCACAATTAACAAGACCGGCATTCTCTTCGCGCTGGGGAAATCCCCATGCCCGTCTGTACGACGAGAGGGAGAACCGGACGAAAACGTGAGTGTCTCAAGAGTCCTACCTTGGACGACGATTGCCTGCTGACAAATTCTTCAGAGCCGTGACTGCCATGTACAAGGGATCTCCTAAAAACGCGAAGCCAGCTGTGCTTCGCTCCTACGACTCGAGAAAGGAACCAGCCCCCGAATTCGATTGCACGATTTGGCAAGCAGGCCGAGCCACCTGCGCTATCGGACTTGCCTTCAAACCCATCCAGATTGGCCAGTCTGTTTTCCATGACGACGGTGCTGGCGTTTTCAACCCTTCCATGTACGCCTTGGATGAAGCGGTGGTTAACGAGTGGCCCGGACGGGAAGTTGGTGTGTTCGTCAGTGTTGGGACAGGAAAGCGGCCGAAGGGAAGTGATATGAACTCCACTCTTTGGTACGAGGGGTTTATGGGCGAGTTCGCGGACGCACGGAGGAAGTTGATTGCCAAGATCGAGGGGTGCGAGAAGATTCACGAGATGATGAAGAAGGAGCACCTGGTAAAGCGTGGCGTCAACATTGAGAATTACTACCGCTTCAACGTTGAGGTCGGCGTTGGCGAGTTTGGTATGAACGAGTGGCACAGGTTATCCGACATCAGCACAAACACCAGGCGATATTTGCAGCGGGACGACGAGCAGAGAATGGTCCAGGGTGCATCGGCCAAGCTTGCAAAGATCCACTTTGCAAAGCAGCGATGGGAGCGTGCCAACAGCAACAGCAACACACCTGGCCCTGTTCCAGATTTGATCAAGACTACACCCAGCATTTCCATGCCCCTAGCTGTCGAACTACCTGGCGATATGCCAATGTACCTTCCCCAGCGACTCGGCACGCCACCAAGCCGACAGTCTTACGAATCCGGTTTCGACGCGCTCTCTGTCCCAGGACATAGCGCTAATGGCGTCAACACTCCCTCGCCTAGATCCTCAGCCGAGCGCGTTCACTCGGCAAAAAGCAGCAGCAGCCACCTAGCGCCCAGTCGTCCAGCCCCCGCCGTCCCTCCTCCAGCCTCATTCGGGACCGACGACTCAGACAAACTAGTCGCCAGCGCCCCAACCCCCGCACAATGGCGCGACGCTTCAGGGCAGGACAAGATTGCCATCCTTACCGAGGACGACCAGCCCAGGCATCCCTGGTACCCTGGATACCAGAATCAGCAGTACCAGCAGCATTTCCAGTACCCGCCAAGGATAGAACCGCCACCACTCCCGCCCAAGACGCCCTTGTCCTCAGCAGACGGATTGATCTCGCCGATTAGTCTCAATGGCAGGCAGAATACCCTGCCGGCTGCGTATGTGCCGTACCCGATTGATGATGATGAGGAGCCACCTGTTGTGAACATGGCGAGGAAACCTAATTATAATGTGAGGTGAGGGAGATAAGACCGCATGATACCACGAGTAAGGAATGAGAGGAGGGGGGGAACGCCCGATACCTGCCGGCGGGTAATGGTGTAGAGGTGTAGTGTGCTTAGGCACAGGCATTCAAACAAGCCACAAGCCATGTGTCACCGGGATCCGATTGACTGGATAAGAAATGGAGCGGGCATTGGAAAGCCAACCCAAGCGAGCTTTCCACATGGAACTTAAAGGAGAGGAAAGTGACGCAGGGAGATGGAGAGACGGGGAGGTGAAGAACCGAGACGGCGAATGAAACGGAAAAGAACGGACGAGGAAAATATACCACACACTCTCTCGTGGACGAACGACGACAATACTCCTTGATATGATGTTATGACACGGAATACGCGATGATACCACTATATACCAATACCACCTTGTTTTCCCCTTAACATCTAAGTACATATCATACTCTATACTAATTCTTACTGCATCTGAGGGGCGGATGGACACGTGATGATTCTGATGACGAAGACCAATCGGCCCGCAACGCGAAGTGTATTTTTAGCTTAGAAGATGTGTGATAACTTGAGCTTTTGATGACTTTCTTGGTGGCCCCTCTGGTCCTATTCCAATTGTTGACCTCTAGTGTCTTCCGAGTTTAGGTATTCTTCTGGCGCTACGATCATGATGGTAGGAGAGGGAGGGAGGGGATGTCAAATCGGCTCTAGAAGACAAATGGACGTGAGATTGGAAATGTTCTGCCAGACTGCGCTTCTTTTAAGAGCGCCAAGTGGGTGTGGATGTGGACCAGCGCTGGTTAATCGTTATGGGTCATTCTTTTTTGCCTCGCCTCCTTTTTGGAAAAGATACCTTTGGTTCAGCTTCGGTGTCGCTCGCTTGTTCAGCTGCTTTCCAGCTTTTTATCGAAAATTTTGCATGTGTCGCAATGATGTCTCCCCACTTAATTTTCTATCCATTTGTTTCTCTCTGCAGGCGTCGTCACCCGGCTTTGATCATTCTCCATTTCGTCAGTTATAACCTATCGAATATCCTCTACCTTTGCTTCTGCCAGCCGGCCATTCACACCTTTCGTACGTACTTTATCTTCAACCACAGGCCAAGTAGAAAGGATCCATCAGTCAACGAGTGCCAGTCGAGCCTGTTAGCGAAGTATACCAAATATAGAAAATTAGCACAGTCACACAGCATGTTCTGGCAGGCAGACAGGCAGTCATCACACAGCACAGCACCAGCACCACAGCAACCACAGACATTGATCAGCTGGGCTGGAACCAGGAAAGAATAGCACAAACAAGGGTTTTTTTTTTTCTTTCCTCGTGCCCATGTCATCTCGCTCACTTGTGTCTTGTGTAATGGAGATTATCAACCATCCAGAAAAGGAGGGGAAAAGAGGAGTGGACCGGGGTGGTTTGGTTTACGAAAGCTTCAAGCGCAGTGGTGGTGGCACGCATTAGACGCCCTGGTCTCATAACTGAAGGAACACAGGCTCGCGATGACTTTCCGCTTTTTGGATCAACTTGCACATGCCGTGATTCTGAGGGTGTGAACATCATGATTGGGCAAAAGGCTATATGTAGGTGGTTAGGGTAAGAAGGAGCGGGATAAAAAAGACCGGGCTTATTTTCTGGGTACCCAACAACACTCTCGAGCTAGCTGGGTAACAGGCTGAGTAACTGGGTACAAGACCCTTCTAGACTCCCACAGCTGTTGGAGGTGGAATTTATTTGCTCTGATATTGTTCGGTTTGACCTTTGGTCTGGCTACAGAGCTTGACCATCGTAAATAACTACCCATGTCTCCGCCCGCATGCCTACCTACGTATATGTTGCGGGGCGAGTATTCCGTGAGAAGTGGCAATTCCAACTCGAGATGTCGACCCAAGGGTTCGGTTTGGGTGGAGCTGTTGCCCCTTCAGCCCTACGTCACAGTGCAGTTCAGTGCCGGTAACGTCGATCAAGGGTAATCATACTCAGTGTTTGTAATTTGATCTCTTCCACTCGATTATCTTCATACAAGCGGTAAGACGCCTATGGACTGGGATATGAGAAGCGAACTGCTTTGTTATTGCTCTAGAAGCTAAAACACGGGCAACGGATAGACTATTAGATGTTGAGGGCCTCTTGATACGTTATCTTGTACGGATTGGCCCATTAGATAGTAAACATCAAACCCCTATTATCGCGAAAAAGTCTTGGCATTCCTTACTCCTAAGCGAAGAAAAAAAGGCTCTCGGACAGAGGACAAACAGGTCCATACCAGACAGCTCAAAATCTGACATCAGTGTACAGCTGCGCCTCATTTGAGAGTAGTGTGATAGCGCTAAGGCTTCCCGGCAGTTGATGAGGGGAAGGATCAATGGGAAGAGTCTTCACTGCCGACGCGTATTGAGCCATCCATGTGTGCCTTTCTCCATCACGGTCATGGTGCCAGATGAGCACTGGTAAGGATTTTAGGGGCACTTACCCTTCGCAGTCTGATGGTCTGTAACTGGTTCGTAACCCTTTCGGAAAGACCTCCGGTGGCTTTCCAACTGGGAGGTTCTCTATCATGCAGGCGAGGATCATGCGCACTTGTACCGGACTTCCTCTTACCATTGGTACGTCCTCCACATCTTGTTGGATCTATCCTGGGAAGGTATATACCTAATAAATGTTTGTTGAGGGTTAAGCCAGGTCTGTCTCTACTGGCTCGATCTCTGTTTACCACTCGGCTTCTGTATCGAGCTGGCGGCACGAGATGACGGTATGTGAGACTTGTACCTGTCAGTCGCCGCAAGGTAGTTCTGGGGCAACTTCCTGTTCGCTTGGCGGCTGCTGATCCGGCAGGTCATCCCTGCCGTATTGATGCACTGCCACAATGGCCTAACGCGAGAGATTTCCTGTCGACCTACCCAAGACTCGAGTCAGCGGCAGGGCAACCAAAATCAACCCCAGGTCAATACGTTTGTCTGTGGATTGTGACGGTCTAACGAAAACGAGGAAACGCCTCCACTTCACCTTCGTCGAAACCACTAGTCTGGTATTGATCACGTAGACCGCCAGTCAGCAAATTACATACCAAGTCCTTGTAGTCTCATAGTGGCATCCAACCTGAACGACTCTCAAGGCACAAATCCCGCGACCATTTTCCCAAAGCGGCTCGAGGTCGAGTCTATTATGTCGTCGTGAAGGGAGTTGTTGCTCCAACATATCAGCTTGGGAAAGCCATGAATCTTGACCTGTCAGAATATTCAAGTCTGCATACGTCCGTTCAAAGTTGCATCTTCCAATGTATGTCGTCGATTTCCATCATTGAGAGGACATAACGTCAATGTCTCAGTTGTCTGTCGCCAAACCCCTTCAAAATGCAAGGCATTCTTCATGTCAGGGGTTGTGGTCAGCAGCACTTTGGATTTTTCCATGGTGCGCATTAATTCAGTCGACGCTTGTGTGCTGGCTTACGGGGTAGATCAAGTGAGGTTACAACAGGAGTCTCTGCGGTGTACCCTGTTCAGATCATGTTAAACCAATAGTCTCCATGTCGAACCATTGCTTCCGACGGTGGATGCTTGTCACCTCCGCAGGCCTGGAAATGAAAAAGTGATGAGCTGGATGCAGATCACCGTGATCTGCTGTTCTAGGCTTCACCCTCCTACCTCAGACATCTCGCTTCTTGTGAAGCAGCACCGTTGTCAGTGGGTGCTCGCCCTCCCGGTCTGCTTCACCAGTAATGGGTTCCTGGCAACCCGAGCGGCAAGTTGTACGCTAATCCAGAAGAGTCTGAAAGCCGAAGGTGTGCAGGGTGAAGCCTGATACCTGTTCCTTGTCGCAGCCACTATTCGGAACGGCGCTTACCTATAAGTCAGCCTTATGGCCCGTTAAGCTCATGTTCGGCGCAAACCCCAATGACTGTTGTGTTGTCCACATCGCCGTCCAGACAGGACCATGTCCGAGGCCACACGTCCTCCTATCGGCCGGTCTTCGCGTGCCGAAAGGACGACAACGTCTTGTGGGGAGTGCCGGAGAAGAAAACAAAAGGTACGATCATTCCGAGTTAGTGTCATGTTCGAGTCTCGACAGGAAAGCCACGGCCCAGATTAACCAGAACATCATCTGTAATGGTCTGCCATAGACTGACGGCATGTTTCCTTCGCTGTAGTGCAATCAGGGTCAGCCATGTAGCAACTGCGCAAGACGGTTTCCACAACCGTTATGCGAGTATAAACCGAGCAGCAGGTACACATACCACCTCCACGATTAAATCATAATCGTTTATGGGACAGAGAACTGACCGAATGGATCCCAAAGACGGCCTAGTGTAACTCCCATCCCCCAGCAATCGGCTTTTGCAATATCCGTATTGCCTTCATCCGGACGGTACAGCGGGCAGTACGACATTGAAGGGGCCCGTCATCCCCTTTTGCCCTTCCGGCAGGCATCGTCATCATGGGCAGCGAGTCCTGGAGAAGAGATTGGAGCAGTGACAGTGCGCTGGTCAGGGATAGACATTGGAACTCAGCTTCCCGTATCTGCTATGATGCCTCAACCACATGTCTTCAGCAGAACGCAGAGCGGTCTACTTCCAGGAGAATTTGGCTGCAATGACGGGTGTAAAGTCCACCCTGACTTGTACCATGATGCCGCAGATCTACTTCGAGCGTATTACACTATTCCGGCGCGGTTTCTGAGTGGGAACTTGTCTCGGGAGACACCCTCGGGCAGAATAGATTCTAGGGGCCTTCCGGCCAGCGGTGTAGCACCCTGGCCTGAAACAGTTCCTGCCGAAGAACATAGACATATCCCTCCCGCGCCTGGACAACCTATCCAAGACAATGACCTGTTAAACATGTGTAAGTTGTCTGCCTCGTCGCAGGGACTTAATATGGGTTTGGGTATACGTTGCTGACACGATCAATCAATGCAGTCATCAACCTGATCAGTAACATGAAAGCATCCATAGATAGCAACCCGGATGCAGCGAACCCGTATATTCAACACTACATTCCGTTTTGTGTTCGATCGCCTCTCCTAACTCGCGTGGCCATATGCACCGCTGCAGGCTGGCTCCATGTGGCGGGTATCATTGACACGACGGTAGCGATGGCACATAAAGGGCAAGCTATAGCGCTTTTGAACGAGCATATCAAGTCAAGCCTGGTAGCCGGAGACGAAGGAATAGCCGGAGTTGTTCAGCTCATTATCAATGAGTGGTATTGGGGCGAAAAGCAATCCCTCCATGCACATATGGGCGGCCTTTGTGAGATGATCAAACTTCGTGGTGGGTTTCGAACTCTGGGGCTGAACGGACTGATTAGCAAACTTGCCATAACGTAAGATTACATGGGGCAGTATCATGTGGAAAGGGGTTGTGCTGATAAAGAACGGCAGATCGGACGTTGGGATTGCATTGTGTTTCGAGATATCACCTTCTTTGCAGGGGGGCGACGAGTTCGACTTCCAAGACAACACCCATCCCCCGTTGCAGCTGGCCCTGAACACGCCCCTGATACCCACGATATCAACGGGATCTCTCCCGCACTTTGCTTCATGCCATGAGGAGTTTGACCTTCACCCCACCACGGCTTCGATCCTGGACGACATACGGTTCCTTGTATGCACTGTCCTCAGGCTTCCTGAGAACGCTTCCCCAATGGAACTACAGAAACTGCATCATACGTCTGCTTGGACTCACGACCAGATGTTGAGGCTTCCGCCGGACGGTCCTGTGACGAGACGACCTTCTCCGAGACCAGCCAATGCTCCATCTCCGGCGGTGAACATGGCACTTGAGTCACAAAACAGGGGGGGTGTGGAGGGTACTAGCGGACTTACGGCGGCTGCATCACATACAACACAAAACACCCAGAAGATTTCAGCATACGGTCTCGGAGTTCAACAGCAGGCAATTGGACGCAGTTCCGGGGTCAGCGCAGGGGAGATATCGAAACAAAAAGAGGGAAACTTGGGAGAAGACTTAGCTATGCAATCTAGGTCTGAGGGCCCGGACTATGTGTACCAAGCCATCAGGATATCGGCAATCTTGTACACTCGAGCCATCATGACATGGCGTCCGTTCAGCGAGGTGGTCAGCATGGAGGATTTTCTGGAGCTCTGGACGACAGCGTGTAGGGTTCCTCTGGCTACATGGCGTTCTTTGCTGGGAGTCTTCAACTGGATGCTTCTGCCTCTGATATCAAGTGTAAAGAACACAGGGCATGATCTGTGGGTTAAGTCAATGATGAATACCACCCTGCTGCAAATGGGTATGGGACATTGGGAGATTGCGCGTCGTACCATGGACGCGGCCATGCGGCTTCAACGCTGGCTGAAGGGCGACGATGTCAATTTGAAAGAAAACACCGGATCGCCAAACATGGAGCCTGGCAACAGCAGGAGTAGGAGCGGCAGTGCCAGGAACGAGTTTGGAAGGGAATTCGACGGGCGTCGTGGGAGTGACGACAAGTCGAAGACGACGAGACTGGCGAAGGGAAAGGGGAAGGAGACGGAACCAAAGTGACTAAGTAAGTTGAAGCACTGCCATCATGAGTACCGATGTCAAGACACCGTCAGGAAGCCAGCTGTAGGCAACAAGTGGCCGCGAAAGAACAAACTGCAGAGCGCAAGCAGGTACCCGCGCAAAAGTTAAGGCTGCCTTGCGCGCCTTCCGTTACCTGATCTCAATTGATTTTTGGATGGTTCTCTTCACTTACAGAAGGAGCTAAAACTGTCATCGAGCGTACTATTAGACGGAAATATCAATATGGTATTAGCGTTAGGCGTGTACTCGTGTACGGACTGGAAGGGTCCAGCAGCTAAGGTACCTAGGTACAAAATGTGTATGTGTGTATGTATGTGTGTCGTTGCTGCCTATGTGAATACTTTTTGATCAATCTCGTTGCCAAGGAAAAAGGGAAAACAGAACTAATAAAGCAGTCAGACTTCGATCACTTCTTTCCATGACTCTTCAAGTCCCCTCCTCTCACAGCCGCCAGCAAATGCTCGGAGCCCGGGTTTTGGTGGTCCGGCTTCCCCACGGTCGCATCATCCCCGGGCTGGGATTAATACTACATCGGCTGCCCCCGCTTAAGCCGATCACCATGCCCGCTTAAGCCCCGAGCGCATCCCGCCCCGCCCGGATCGTTGTGATTAGGTAGATTCCTATGCCAACGTGTTACGGGAAGGATACACTTCTACTCCAGATATTCGACTTTTCTCATATTGACTTTCATAATTTCTTTTACACATCGAAAGCTCCCTCCATTTGTTGTCTTTCTGTGGCGGCTTTCGATCTGTTTCATCCTGATACCATTTCCGAGCTCTTTTCCTCTTCTTGTGGTCATGAAATAAAACTTATACACATATACATTGTCTGGGTTGAGATTCACTGCATCCTTCGCTGGACTGGTGGCTCTGCTGATGGGTTTCGCAAGCCTCGTTCGCGTAACCCCAAGGAGTTCAATTTATATGACGCCGCAGATCCGCGTGCCTTCATCCAGATCGGGAAAGCCATTTCTGCGATAGTTTACCCTTGAATAAAACTTATACTTGCGATGAATAACATCATTTGCCAACCAGAGAAGAGGCGTCGGTTGCTAGCTCATCCTATTGGTTTTCCAGCTTCCGATAAGATACAGCCATCGGCGAGTCATTCAAGAGCACATCCCGCAGTGGCAATCCACAAAGGTCTGTTGCTGCTCTGAATATTACTGTGGTAAATAGATATCTGCCATTTTATCTAACATGAGCTAGCTATCGTTATTACCACCTAGCATGAGGTTCGGTCTAACCGCTTTAGGAATCCACTTACCATGTCATGCAGACAGAGACACTTGAGCGGCATCTCTATCTTCCACTTGTGAGCAGCTACCTAAGCGTCACATACCACCACAGTTCAACGTAATGAACCCGGGCATTCTCAGTTTACAGTGTAAACTCCAAGACACGACCACCGACCCGGCCCGAGGTCAATGGCCGATTCTCACTGACAGATACTTGTCTGGGCTTGCGATTGTGTCTGATCTGACGGCCCCTCGGCTCGCACAGTGGCGCGTCGTGTTTCACTCTGCGCGGAAATGCTCGACATCATCTTTTCGTACCCGAAGAAGCTATCCTTGACTGACTGGAGAACAGTTACCAATCTCGGAGGGGCGCAATACCAAAATCTCGGTATCATCCCACTCCTTGATCTGCAACAATGCTACCTTGCGTTATTCTTCCCATTGCCATCAGATGCGGGTATCGTTGTGCCAGTACGCAGTTGTTGGAACCATGTACGCCACGGGGAAGAACTAAGTATTGGCTCATGGACTCGCCTGATCTCTTGACCATCGTTGCGCAACGCGAGTCTCTTGTGTGCAGGTCTTACGGTATATAAACCTTAAGGCGTCTCGTGTCTAACCGCCGGACCACATCTTGTTTGGTACCAAAATGTCAGGAGCAACGCCCTCCAGGTCAGCCGGCACCTTGAAGCCTCACCCGGTTGAGACAACATCATTGGTGAGGAAGCCCCCATCGTTCCAGTCTTCCAGCACCCAGGTCGAGGAATCCGAGACGTCCAACCTACCCGAGTATAAGCTATGGATATCCGAGCTTTGGCTCCTTACCAAGAATGCCATCCCCGTCATATTAGCCTATACGCTCCAAAACTCGCTTCAGACCGGCTCCATCCTCATAGTCGGCCGTTTGAGTCCAGAAGCCCTAGCAACAGCTGCCTTCTCGTACATGTTTGCCATGTCTACGGCTTGGTTAATTGCTCTAGGAGGCTCAACAGCTCTAGACACGCTTGCATCAAGCAGTTACACCAGCTCATCCAACAAGCATGATCTCGGTATCCTCTTGCAGCGTGGACTTGCAGTCCTGTCCGCCTTGTATGCTGTCATAGCTTTGATATGGACCTTCTCCGAGCCTTTGTTTCGGCTATTTGGTCAGGAAGAGTACATTTGTGTACAGAGCGCCATGTTTCTTCGGCGCCTCATACCGGGCGGTTTGGGTTATATCTGGTTTGAGTGCATGAAGAAGTTTTTGCAGGCTCAAGGTTCGCTGTCCCTCAATGCCTTGTTGATACCGCAAGACACCCACCAGTGGTAATCGCTAACCCATTTCCCCAACCAACAGAAGTCTACCACCCCGGCACATACGTCCTTCTCATCACCTCCCCTCTCAACGCCTTGCTCAACTATGTCTTCATCCACAAACTCGGTCTCGGTCTACACGGCGCCCCCTTCGCCACCGGCATCTCATACTGGTGCTCCTTTTTCCTCCTCGTCGCTTACGCCACCTTCGTCCGCGGCCACGAATGTTGGGGCGGCCTCTCCCCTCGCCAAGCACTCTCCAACATTGGCCCGTTTATTCGCCTCGCTCTGTTAGGCATCATCCACGTCGGGACCGAGTGGTGGGCCTTTGAAATCGTGGCTTTGGCTGCCGGTCAATTGGGTACCATCGCTCTGGCTGCGCAGTCGGTTATTATGACAGCTGATCAAATCATCAACACCATTCCGTTCGGGTTGGGTGTGGCTGCTAGTTCAAGGGTTGGCAACCTGTTGGGGGCACGCAAAGTCAAGGAGGCTAGCAGGGCGTCGCATTGTGCAGTAATACTCGGTATAATTGCCGGGGCGCTGATACTAACTGTGTTGATGAGCGTGAAGGACGTGTTTGGGCGCCTGTTCAATGATAATGAGAGGGTGATCCGGCTGGTGGCGGATGTGATGCCGTTTGTGGCGCTGTTCCAAATCGCTGATGGCTTGAATGGATCCTGTGGGGGCGTGTTGAGAGGAACGGGGAGGCAGTGGGTGGGCGCGGCGGTGAATTTGATCAGTTACTATGGCGGTGCGCTTCCCATGGGCATCTATCTTGCCTTCCATGGATGGGGCCTCCGTGGGTTGTGGATTGGACAATGTGTCGCCTTGTATTTGGTGGGTGTGCTTGAATGGTTGATTGTTGGCAAAAGTAACTGGGAGAACGAAGTCAAGAGAGCATTTTCTCGGCTAGATGATGGGGGCTTTGAAGACAGTAGTGCTCCTGTGTATGCTTATGGGGCTATTGGAGAGGGCCAGGCCGATGATGCACTGGTAGTGAGGCACAGAGAAGGAAGGGAGCCAGCGTGAATACAGAGCGGGTGGCCCTCGTGTAAGATGTTGTAGAAATAGCTGGTTCATAATCTGTCTAGGATGCGAGAAAAAGGTCGACATCAGTAGACAGGTCACCTTGGATAGGCTGACCCAGGAAGTAAAACTTTTAAGAGGTTCTCAAGAGGTTTCACCAAAGATGCCCCTTTCAACACCTATCCATGATCCGTGACTTCCCTGTATTCCCTGCGGGTGCAAACGGTTCGCAAGCATATGCAACCGTAACCCTATACACGAGAATTCGTCAAGTGGCTCGCTCCGTAAAAGGGGCCAGCAACTTTCCATGAGAGACCTGTGCACTTGTATGCTCAAGCAACCGGCACATCTTTTGTCAGTCATGGTCGGACACTCGTCGAGCTCGCCAGGAAAGGCTTGAAATGGGGGTTTGATGAGGGAGGTTTATCCAGTGATGAAGACAGAGATTAGTTAACTGACTGGACCAATGGACCTACTTACGCAATACGTACACAAATGATGCGCCCAGGCCTATGTGTAAGGCAACGCAACAGCACAAAACACCCTTGCCCTGCTTGGCTTGCCTGCTTGTCTGCCTCGTAGGGATTCTTTTGAAACCAAAATCTAATGCCTGCCTCTGGGCTTACTCTGAAGGCCACGGAATGG
The DNA here is from genome assembly GCA_009805215.1 of Neurospora discreta FGSC 8579. Lineage (NCBI taxonomy): Eukaryota > Fungi > Ascomycota > Sordariomycetes > Sordariales > Sordariaceae > Neurospora > Neurospora discreta. The sequence goes on along the minus strand of RANX01000073.1, from coordinate 207,379 downwards.
GACAGGACAATCGGAGGATTGCTGTAAAAGACGCACTGCCACTCTACGGGCGAAAAGGGCACGGCACTGCGGTGAGTGGAGAATGTCTAACTTTGCCGATAAGAACCGAGCCGGATAAATCGACTGTGTGCCCAGATAATTCGGCGGTGTGGGGCCATACAAACTGACCACCAGGGGCAAGCCAAGCCAAGAAGCTAAGATCCCAAGCTTGGCATCAATCTTCTCACGCCAGCAACTACCTAAAAATTATTATTTTGACCAACGATAATACAGTAAGGTGCCCTGTTAATATAAGGCCCCCCTTATACAAATATATACAAACTGGCCTAGTAGATACAAACGATTTCTATACCCGGATTCCCAGTTTTGTATATGAGTGACGTACCCCTTAATGCAAAAGCCCCCTTAATGCAAAAACTTTGAGCCGTCCCCCATAGTGCCGGAATTAATTGCATTAACAGGGCACCTTACTGTAATAGCTTAGAGCGATTATAAAGCGCTAGATTATTATTACTTTAGAGCTCCCTTTATATTCCTCTTTAGCTCCTAGAATAGAACCTCAAAGTAGGCTATCTCTTACCTTAACCTTTTACCTTAGCTTCTTACTTTGGCCTCTTACCTTGGCCTTTTACCTTAACCTCTTACCTAGGCCTCTTGCCTCGGCCTTTTGCTTTGGCTTTTTACTTTAGCCATTTGCTTTGGCTGCAGTTATTTTTTGAAAGGTAATTTAGGGAAGCATTGCGAAGGATTATAGCGAACGCTGTAGTAGTGGTTGAGCCGCTAGACTTATACCCTATTGGTTGGACGGGCTCCACACCGTCGATTTATCTGGGCACACAGTCGATTTATCCGGCTCGATAAGAACAAGCTCCTCGGCTTTTAACTCCCAAGGTCCCCAGGGTGATCAAACCTTGGTCAAGGCGTGATAGCTGAGGTGTACCAATCAGGTGTGCAGCGAGCTGCAGAAGGCTGATGTACACTCCGGAAAAGGGTAAGAGCCTTTTGGGGAAGCCGAGGGCTAGGTAGAGAAACTGCTTGGTAGGGATCCGGGAGGTTGGCGAGGTTGGCATGGTATCTCGATCTCTCGAGGAGTGCCCGCGCGGCGCCTAGGCGGGCGATGCGGTGCTGGCAGCTTTCTTTGGCCTTGTCATGCATGCAGTGGGCGGTCCGAGGCTCTCCAGTCTCTTCTGATTCGACCAAACATGCTAGATCGTGAACGAGGCGGACGAATCGTTTGTTTTCTCGTCGGATCGTGGGCTTGTGGTAGTGCCCATACCATGCCATGTCGATGCCATGTCGACGCAAGCAAGTCTGGTTCGTTTGTCTGTTCGTCTACCGTTCCCATCGCCGTTCGTTTGTTGATGAGTTCTCGCCCAATCTTCCTCGTGAAGGGGACGAAGAAACATGAATGGGTAAGGCGTAAGTAGGCGGAAATGCCCAGAACCAGCTGGAATGTTTATCGTTGGGTACAGACGCATCCTCATGCAACTCTCCCATTAGCTCTGTGATGTACCTTTAAAGGTTCAGTGTTGTTTTAGTCTCGAGGGAAGTCAATGGGTACAAAACGAGCGCTTTTAGCCTAGCTTGACCATAGAGGTGCTTGACGTGCGCCGGAATCGTGTTGCCCGATCCAAGGCGAAACGGGAACAGGGAATAAGACCGCGCAGAAGTCGCACAAATAGACAAGGCAAAGACGGCGAGGGAAACGAGTGGTGAGTGAAGCAATGGCATCCATCGATCCATGGTTCTTTCTGTCGGTCTGTAGGTGAGGCCGCAACGCTGCAGTTGACAGAATCCAAGGAGCCTGGCGCATTTTAAGTAGTGTACACGACCCCTCCCCCCTCCCCCCCTAAAAAAAAAAAAAAAAAAAAAAAGAAAAAAAAAAGAAAAAAAAACCTATTTTTTGAAATGTTCAAGAAAAAATCGTTTGGGTGGGGGATCAGGGTGCAGTTCTCGAGGCAAAAAAACTGATACGGCCTTGAACTCCCGTCGGAAGGCTAGTCGCGATGATTCTTTCCAGCATTCTATCGTCTATTATTTAACAAGGGGACCATGGTCAACGACATTTTGAGGTTCGTCTTTCGAGCTGTGTCCCTATTGACTCTCATCGAGCTTTGCTCGGTTCAAGGGGGTTGGGCTGAAGACCAAGTCGAAAATGGAACCTCGCGAAGTTGGAAAACAAGGGGCAGCGCAGCGCAGGGTCGTGTAGCGATCGAGGAGGAGAGGACAGATGCCGGTTACATAGGTAGGTCCTTTGACGGGATTGGGCAGATGGGACACTGGGGGGTTGCGAGGGGCGGGGATGGTCGCCTCTGGTGCAATCCCAGAGAAGGTGCTTGTGCGCCAATCAGTCGAGGAGAAACGCCTTTCAAGTGGACGAGGCCGTGACCGATAACTGTCGATAGGTGCATACCGGTGGACTTCCAGGTGCTGTCAGCCCCGCTCAACAGGTCCTGTCTGGCTCATCCGTATAAGTAGTTGCGTGCGTGCAATGGGGTCTTTTGGCTGCACCATCTGGCCAATCAGCCGTCACATATTCAACTGGTCCTTGAACCTTGCGCGCCCTGCCACAAGGCTAATTTGAAGCCGAGTATCTGCTGCAGTCCCTCGTCGCTCCTCCAGCAGGTAGCTTCGGTTTACCACCACAGCCTCACTTCACTGTATGTCAACCTGTCGGTACTTGGTTGCTTAACAGTCGGAGGCTCTAGAACCTGGCTGCACTTCCACTTCCTGGGCCCTCACCACCTCAATCTCTGCTGTCGTCGAGGCGAGACAACCTGACCTCAGATTTCCCAACTGAACCAACCTGCACTTCCCCCGCTTCTCTTTCCATCTTGTGGCTGATCTGACCTCCGTCGACTGGCACGACTGCTCACATCGACAGGGTCGATAACGACAACAAACACGACAACGCAGCGCCGACTCGGGGGTTCGCCGATCTAAAACGACTGATTTTCATTTGTTTACTTTCTCTTTATTTCCTTCCTGCCCTTCTGCCTCTGTCCGTCCGTCCTGTGTGCAAATTGTGCATGGGATTATCTCTAGGCCATCCCGCCGTCAATTCACGCTTCACAGCTTTCTTACTTGCTGAGTTGATTGGCGGTCATTGTAATCCGGTCCTCTTCCGACAACACATTGCTGCAATTAGCCAGACGTTTCTGTCTCTTGAGGCTGTCGTGTCCACCAAATCAAGGCCCCCAAGACCGCCTTTGACGCATCTGCTACCCTCGTAAAGGCTTCCTTGGGCGTTGTTGCGGCCTCGTCCAGCCTTATAATCGCGCCTTCAGCCAAAATTGTTCTCTTACCCTTGTCCTGTCAGGCCCGCCGTGCCCTTTGTGGCCTCGATTGATCCATAGTACACTACACATCACTACCGGAACTGATACTGCTATCAGCCTAGAGGTAGCTAGCTACTTCCTTGCTTCGGCCGGACGCGCAATCTTCGTCCTCGACCTCCATCCCGCCGTCACCGCTTATTGTGTGATCCTCCAAGTGGCCTCCATTGACGACACCATGGACCCTCCATCGAAGCGGAGGAGACTGGCTCCCAAGGTCTCCGATGCGCCAACTCAATCCGCCGTTCCATCGACAACTCCTCCTCAGCCTCAGCCCCAAGCCCAGGCTCAGGTCCAGGCTCAGGCTCAGGGCCAGTCGTCAGCACAGGCCTTCCCCCAGGACCAGGTTAGTAGCCTTGTGATTCCATTACCGTTGCTCTGCTAACCATCTTCGTCTTCAATGCAGCACTTTCCGCCAGCCGAACCACTCGTGTCGCCCGCACAGCAGGCTGCGCAGTCCACACCGCTTACCGAACGTGGAGAGTTCGAGGCCTATGCGAGACATCTCCAAGATGCTGCCATGTACATCAAGATGGTGAAGGAGCAACTTGTTCCCCACCGGAGCGTATCCGTACTGATGTTGAGATGGGAGGAGGACCTCAGTGTTGAAGCAGACATGCTGCTCTTGGAAAAGGTGTTTCGGGATTGGTACAACTACAGCACCGAGAAATGGGTCATTCCTACCGTGCCTAACCCCAGCATCAAGCTAAGCTACCAGATGGCGTCGTTTCTGGAAAACGCCGGTCCTGATCACCTATTGATTGTCTATTACGCCGGTCATGGCTTTGTTGGCCAAGACAATCATCTTTATTGGGCCTGGTAGGTGGACTCTCTCTTGTTTCCAGCATCGCCCCTGTTACCCAGGCTGACATTACGGGTTCAGTAACGCTCGCGACGATGCTGCCAAGCTCAAGTGGGACGGTGTTAGATGCCTGTTTGAGGACGCCCAACCCGAGATCTTGCTCCTGTTAGACACCTGTGCCATCAAGGATTCGCCTCCCGCTGGGAGCCACGGTACCAAGCAGGCCATTGCCGCGCACACGCCGGAACAGAGCTCAAGAGAGGCCGGTCCCCGCTCCTTCACGGCTACCCTGGCTGATGCTCTTACCAAGCTTGCCAGTGGGCGTCCCTTCAGCGTTCAGAAGCTACTCGATGAGCTAATAACTCTGCGGCAACATGAGAGCGCCCAGGCCATTGCCAAAATGGTCAACGGAACAGCCAAGATAGCTCCGCCCGAAAGAGTCCCTGTGACGTTCACCTTGACTCCTGCCAAAGGACGCGATATTGTTCTCGGGCCTTTGAAGAAAGAAACTGCACAGCTGCAGTCGCCTCCCCAATCTGCTGACGTGGATGGAGACGCCTGGAGGTCGACCCGGGATGACCAGCCGCTCAGCGCCACAGAAGTGGCTGACCTTACTTTCGAGGAGAGCAGTAGAGTGTTAGTGTGTACTACATTCGTGGGAGATGCTAGCGCAGATATGGGCTTCTTTCACCAGTGGCTCCATAATCCTCCGTCCGTCGCCTCGAAAATCACGGTGGAGGGCATGTTCCTCGGGCCTCCTACTATGCTCTTGATATCGATGCCGCTCTCGATATGGAACATTGTCCAGCACGACAAGGTCTGCTGTTTCTTGGGATACATCAGTTCACACAACATGATCCATCTCTATCAGCGACTCGTCAAGTCTGCCGCGAATGGCCAGCCAATGACCAAGGACTTCGAGGATGGCCGCATTTTGCTAGAAGCACGAGAGGCTGCTGCAGGTAGCCCGTCTCTGAACCGGCGAGATTACACGAACCATTACTCTTCCCTCACACAGGAGAACCAACCACGGCAGGAGCACCGGGTTCCGCTTCCCACATCCAACGGGGCAGTTCCCGTCACCCCTGGCCCTCCCGCTCAGACCCCCGGTCCAAAGGCCAAGGACGACGCAGAAGATTCCGACGAGATGAAAGAAGCGGCAGAACAGTTGAAGATGCTGAGCGATCTCCACGCACAAAGCAACAGGGTGGGAGATAGTATTGCAGTTAGGCATCCTGAAGAACCCGATGCGTCCGAAGTGAATGACGCCGTTATGGATGAGATTCACTACGGCGGTGTCCCCTATAGCACCTCTCGTGCCAAGATTGGCGGGGTCAACGGCAAGATCCCCGGTGAAAGCCCAAGGATAGCGGCAGCAGGGAGGAGGCCGCTTCAAAAACAAGTGTCGAAGCAAGAAACGCGGTGTAGCCACTGTAGCCATGCGCCATTCAAGGACTCGTCTTCGCTCCGCAAGCATATCGCAGCTGCCCACACGCGGCCGTTTCCGTGTGCTTTCTCCTTTGCCGGGTGTGCGAGCACGTTCGGGTCCAAGAATGAGTGGAAGCGTCACATAGCCTCTCAGCACCTGTGCCTGCAATATTACCGATGCTCGGCATGTCCTCAAAGCAGCGCCGATGGTAAGGGTAATGAGTTCAATCGCAAAGATTTGTTTACACAACACCTGCGACGAATGCATGCGCCGCCGATCCTCAAGAAGCCCGGGAGCAAGCCTGAGGCAGGACTTCTCGCTGAGTGGGAGGCGCATGTAAAGGAGATGCAAGCATCCTGTCTAGTAACGCGCAGGCAACCCCCTCAGCGATCGTCTTGTCCCAAAGAGGACTGTAGGAGCGTTTTTGAGGGCGCCGGATCATGGGATGAGTGGACAGAACATGTCGGTCGGCATATGGAAAAGGGAGAGGCTGATCGTATGGGTGTGGATTCCCTGCTAGCACAATGGGCGCTTGATGAAGGGATCATTGAGCACATCGAGGGCGACACGTATAGGCTCTGTCCGCAAAATGGATCAGCCATGCCCGCCGATAGGAACGCGAATCAAAACCCCGCTGCTACCGAAAGCACGAAGAAAGAGGATGAGGATCCATCAATCACCGTGGCGTTATCGGCGCCGGATTCGGACGGTATGGATGTGGACTGATTGTGGGAGGATTTAGATCCAAAGTCATTTTCATACTATGTTGTTTTCTTGCTGTTATTTCCGGGATCATGACATTTTCCAGGCCACGGGAGAGAGAAGCATGGCGGCGCATGTGTATACGAAATTAGCATGATCAATGAGTTGTGGGAGTCATCATTTTCTAGGCTACAGCGGGCTCTGATTTTCAGTACCCGGTCAACAGTTTTTTTTTTTTTTTTTTTTTTTTTTTTTTTTTTTTTTTTCCGCGGCTGTTGGGTTGTGTATCCCTGTAAGGGTGATAAGCATAAGGAGATATATATCATGGCATCTGTAAAAGCAGCGGACAGTTTTCGTCGCTTTACGCCAGGTATCGGTTGACTTGATAAACACCCTAAAAAAGAGAATGGACTGACTGATATGTGGGTAGTTTTTAAAAGGTGCCGCGAGCGTGAGATTTACCACCTTCTGATTTACCGTCCGTTCGGCAACCTCGGATAACATTTTCATGTTCTTCAGCTGCCACGAGCTGGGCGGGTTCCAAAAGAGGCTGGGCAAGCTTAATTTTGGGTGCCCAATTAACTACGTACAATGGGGTTGTTGTTGATGATCTAAATTTCGGTATCCAGACCTCAACCAACTCTTAAGCGAACCCCGCAATACGGTCGGAGTTTAACCCGATCAGATCCAAGCTTACAGGCTCCAACTCCGATCATTGAACAACGTCTTGGTTGGTTGTTTTGGTGTTGGCTCAACGGGCTAGCCTCGCATCTTGCTAATCCAACATTCGGGCCTTTCCCGAGAAACATTGGCCAACTATGTAAACGGTAGTCCCACCTGGGATGCTACCCCCGAACTGTCTTGATGGGGTTTGGCTTTATTTCCCCGGAAAAAGTCTATGCGGAGAAGAGCAAGGGATGATAGCGGGGGATGGGGAAAGTAAGACTGGGGAAGCTTGGGAACGTTGGTAAAATCGGGAAAAGCAAGCTCACCGATCAGCCAGAGAGCAATACGCACATAGTAACTGGCAAGTGGTCAAATTTTCCAAGACTTCATACACACAACGACCGCCTGTGCTCCGCCTAAGTGATCCTTTCCTTCACCACCCTCCAACTAGTCGTGCTTGGTGGTAGCAATAGGCCCGCTCAGAGCCTTGTCGAGACCGACATGAGGCCGACATGGGGTCGGCTCAAGATCTATCGTGGCGTTTGAGACGCCACAAACCTTTGCCGTCCGTCGTTCATGTTAGCGAAAGCCCCATGGCAAAGTATGATTGAGTGCGGACAAATGGTACGGATTGAGAATCTTCGGCATGGCAGTTCAAGGTTCTCTAGGTCCATGGTGGCTTCCAAGGCGGCGTTCGCAATAGTTCCTTGCATTGTCCCAGAATTCCCCAGGTTCTCCAACTTGCAGCTTCCAATGGTCTCCGGGATTTCGTTACTAGCTGATCTTTTCCTCATTTGCCGGAACGGAAAAGTGATGGTGTTACCTGCTCAAGATCCCCCTGCTCGGTGACGATGTTATAAGAGCATGCTGCCTCCCGTGATTTTGGTGTCACAAGATTCAGAGTGGCATCTCACCGGATCACAGTCTATCTCTTTTGTGTGTTCGTGTCACCAAGCACCAACCGGCCGGACACTACAAGATGCTTGCGGGATCTCGTCTCGCGGCCCTCGGGCTGCTGGCTTCAATATGCTCTGCCGCCCTTCCACCGGCCATTCGTGCCATCAACAACGACCCGTTGGCCGATTGTCCCGGCTACAAGGCTACAAACGTCAAAACAAGTGCCAATGGCTTGACGGCGGAGCTCAAGCTTGCCGGAAAGGCATGCAATGCTTACGGCACTGACCTGGATAAACTCATCCTTGAGGTGACGTACGAGACGGGTGAGATGGCAAGAACTACTCAATGAGGAACTAGGCGAATGAGAGGCGCTAACATGAGTGAGTCATGTGTTAGACAACCGCCTCCACGTCAAGATCCAAGATGCCGCGAATGATGTATATCAGATTCCCGAGTCTATCTTCCCTCGCCCGCAGGCTGCCCAGGGTGCGAACTCGAAGAAATCTGCCCTGAAATTCAACTACGAGGCCAATCCTTTCTCTTTCGCCGTCACTCGCGCCAAGACGGGTGAAGTTATCTTCGACACTTCGGCCGCTTCCCTAATTTTCGAGTCCCAGTACCTGCGCCTTCGCACTAAGCTGCCCAACAACCCTAACGTCTACGGTCTCGGTGAGCACTCAGACTCTTTCCGCCTCAACACCACCAACTACATCCGGACTTTCTGGTCTCAGGATGCCTACTCCACCCCCAACGGAGCGAACCTTTACGGCAATCATCCGGTCTACTACGAGCACCGCAAGAGTGGCAGCCACGGAGTCTTGTTTCTCAACTCCAACGGTATGGACGTCGTCATTGACAAGGACAGCCGCTCCAGTCAATACCTCGAGTACAACTCCCTTGGAGGTGTCGTTGACTTATACTTCGTTGCCGGCCCTAGCCCGATTGAGGTTGCTAAGCAATATGCCGAGATCACTAAGCTCCCGGCCATGATGCCATACTGGGGTTTCGGCTTTCACCAGTGCCGTTACGGTTACCAGGATGCCTTCGAGGTAGCCGAGGTGGTCTATAATTATAGCATGGCCAGCATCCCGCTCGAAACTATGTGGACCGATATCGACTACATGGACCGCAGAAAGGTCTTTACTCTGGATCCTCAGCGTTTCCCTCTCTCGACCATGAGGCAATTGATCGGTCACCTTCACGGAAACGACCAGAAGTATATTGTTATGGTCGACCCTGCCGTGTCGGCGGCAGAGGGGCCTGAAAACCCCGCTTTGACGAAAGGCATTGAAGAGAACGTCTTCCTCAAGCGTAATGATAGCTCCATCTACAAGGGTGTCGTGTGGCCTGGTGTCTCGGTCTTCCCCGACTGGTTCTCGGCCAACATCTCCAGATACTGGGAAAGCCAGTTCACTGAATTCTTCTCTGCCAGCTCCGGTGTTGACATTGATGGTCTCTGGATTGACATGAACGAGCCGTCCAACTTCCCTTGCTTTTTCCCTTGCAATGACCCTGAGAAATCCGCTATTGGCTACCCGCCTGAGCCTCCTGCCGTGAGGACACCTCCCCGGGAGCTCCCCGGCTGGCCTTGCGTCTTCCAGCCTGAGGGAACTGAATGCAAGGAGAAGAAAGACTTCACTATTGACGCCCCTGTCAAGCATGACGTTCCTACTGCCGAGCGCGAGGAAACCGTGGAAGCTACCATTGCCGCCGGCAAGCAGCTTGGTCTCCCTGGCCGTGATCTCCTCTTCCCCAAGTATTCAATTCACAACAAGGCTGCTTACATGGACTCATGGAACGCTGACAAGGGTGGTCTCTCTAACAAGACTGTGGACACCGATACCATTCACCAGAATGGCCTGGCTGAATATGATATTCACAACCTTTACGGCACCATGATGTCGATCGAGTCTCGCGGGGCTATGCTTGCCCGCCGCCCTGGCCTCCGCCCCTTCATCATTACCCGCTCCACTTTTGCTGGCGCTGGCCACTCGGTTGGCAAGTGGCTCGGTGACAATATTGCTGACTGGCAACACTACCGTGAGAGTATCTACGGAATGATGGCGTTTGCTTCCATCTACCAAATCCCCATGGTGGGCGCTGATGTCTGTGGATTCGGCGGAAACACGACCGAGTCGCTCTGCGCTCGTTGGGCCATGCTGGGTGCCTTCTCTCCCTTCTACCGCAACCACAATGAGTACCTGCCCGCCATCGGCCAGGAGTTTTACCGTTGGGAGATTGTGACTGAGGCTGCCCGCAAGGCCATCGATATCCGCTATCGCCTGCTCGATTACATCTACACTGCCCAATACAAGCAGTCTGTTGATGGGACCCCCATGATTAACCCAATGTTCTACCTCTATCCCAATGACGCCAACACCTTTGGCCTCCAGCACCAGTACTTCTACGGTCCCGGCCTCCTCATAGCCCCCGTTACCGAAGAGAACTCCACCAGCGTTGATGTATACTTTCCCAACGATATCTTCTACGACTGGTACACTCTCGATGTCGTCTATGGCAAGGGCAATACCGTCACTGTCAAGGATCAGAACCTGACTGACATCCCGCTTTACCTCCGTGGTGGCGTCATCGTTCCTCTCAGGGCCAAGTCTGCCATGACCACCACCGAGCTTCGCAAGCAGAACTTTGAGCTCATAATCGCGGTCGGAAAGGACCTCACTGCCAAGGGTGAGCTTTACCTGGACGATGGAGTCAGCTTGGAGCAGCAGGGCGTGACGAACATCAAGTTCAAGTATGCCTTGGGTGTTCTGACTGTTAAGGGTGATTTTGGATTCAAGACGGATCTGACGATCACCAATGTTACCGTCATCGGTACCTTAGGCAAGAAGAGCGTGAATGTCAACGTTCCGTTGACCCATGCCTCCACATTTGTGCTCTAGAGGCTGCCGGTGGTATAGACAAAATGGGTGCTGTAATTGACGGGCCGATGACTACCTAGGTATCTAGAGGTAAGCCTATATGGTTGATGAGGGAAATATCTTGCTGTAATACGGTAGAATGTAGATACCCGATGTACTATAGCATCATGAAGAATACCCACGGTAACTGTGTTCCCACTACCTGCCATCAGGCTGTTCACCTGAGTGAGTTCGTCAATGGGGAGATGATATTCGAATTGAGAACGAACGTTATCCTTTACTGTTATGCAGGGCCTTGCAAAACCACCGAGTCAATGGTGCAAGTGACGGTCGTACCGCTCACTGATGCCCTAGCTCCGGAAATGGTATACTTTGTGGCCGAGTTATAGTTTTCTGGCTTTCCCATACACCACGCCGTGCTCGTGCTTCCCGTCGCAACCTGCCGGGTAGGGAGGGTAAGTTAGCTTGTTTGCAGGCCCTTTTTGTTGAGAGTGAAAGTTGACGATTCCGCCGCCCGAAGTGAGACTCACAATCTTAACGTTTTTGAATGTCAAAGGCCCGAAATTCCACGCCACATCATGACTTGGGAAAGGTCAGTACCGGATATCGCGACTTCAGTCTGCTCTCCTTGAATTTGATAGACACGACACTCACAGTTCAATAGCAAAAATAGCTTGGTTGAAAGATTTGCCCGCTACCATGAATGTCCAGATAATCAGTACCTACAGCCTTCTTAACCATCATTTTGCCTTTCAATCAGAGTAGGCTTTCCCTTCTAGACTCACCCAGAGGAAAAGTGTTGGTTACGGGTGAGCCATTGGCGCCCCTTTTCGTCGTCGTAGTCCATCCGCTCCCATCACTGTTCAGCACATTTGAGAAGCTGTTCGTCTCTCCCGCATACGTGTTAAACCCGCCTCCCCACGGCAACGAAGGGTTTGAACAGCACCATCCAGATCCAAACCACCAAGTGCCGCTTCGTCCGTCAAGCACGTTCTGGTAGACTCCGCTGTTGTCGGTCGGTTGGAGGCCTGGCCAAAGATAGTAGACTGCCGCTTTGGGGAGAGTTGGGATGACCATCTGTCCACTGAAGGCAGTGAACTTGGCCCCAGAGGGGGTGTTATAGCGCAGGAAATACCATGTCGCAGCGGCAGCCTGAGTGGCAAAGAGAACAACGGGGAGAAGAACGATGGCCAGAAGCTGCATCTTTGCTTGACGATTCGAGGCCAGGACGTTGCAGGGTCGGGTGTAAGAAGATAGAGATGGAGGCTGTGATGTTCCCATAAGCGAGGGAAACCTTTGCTATTATTTGTTTTCCAGCCGGGTTTCATTCGGAGTTCCAGGGGCCAGGAATTTGTGTTTCTACTGGTGGAAAGTTGTTTGATTCATGGGGTCACATTGATCTAAAGTGGTGCGGCATTTAATACCCGGCGTTGCAGTTGAAACCTTGAGAGCTTGAAAAGGGAAGCAAGGGCATGACAACACTCTGATGATATCGCAGTCACAAGCAGCACCCCCTCCCCCCTCCTTCCTCCCACAGCTCTGTGATATTTCTGAATTCGCGTGAACACGATGCTTGGCAGGCTTTCGATGTTGATCTACTTACCACGTTACCGTTGGGGGGGGGGGCACAAGTAGAGGTGACATCGAAAAGTGAAACCCGTTCGAGCCTTTTTGGACGCGCGAGGTAGAGGTGAGGAGTTGGTTCCTAGTATGAATTGGATATATGCTTTTGAATATGCTGGCCATCGTAGTGGTACATTTAAGACGGTTTGAAAGATACTCGCCTCCTCCCCGAGATCTTCACCCAAGGAGATAGTTATCAATACGAGCTGGGAATAGAGCCCGATCCATATGACACGCCGGAACTCGCCCGACTGTGAGGGCAGAGATGTCGTTATGTCGGAGAACTATTGCATTTCATGCTGAAATGAATCGCTACTAGGGGCTTGAAACATAGCCATTCTGCGTGGAAGCAGATTTGCGTGATGGGATTGATGATGATTGAGTCTTCTTGCCGTTGCAAGGTCTGGTAGCGATGAGTATAGAAAGCGCCCATGTAGGAATAGATCGCCTAGACAACATCACTTGTTATTCGGGGAAAACTTGGATTTCCATCATAAGGTGGTCGGCTTAGAAGCTGAATCCATGCTACAGGTTACACCCACGGCCAACAGTCATCATTTGGCTTATATACTTAACCTTCAATGTCAAATTCCTCATAGTAACGATAGAGGCCACTGCTGTACTTCTGCCGACTAGAACCACCCAGATATGCCTTGATTTTGGGTCTTTGCCCGACAGCATCGTATAGCTCAAAGAGCTTTGAATGTTTACCCTCTTTGTCCAACTTCGCCATAGCCTTAGGAAACATGAACTTGAGGCCATCCAGACACTTTCTCAGGTTAGCCCTAATACGAAGAGCGAGGTGTGCCAAGAAAGGCGTGGAACGTACTTGGAATAGGACCAAATCCGCATATGACAGCTTGCCTGCGTAGAGGTAAGGGCCCTCACCGCTGGCCTTGGAGTTCAGGACCCTTTCGAAGTAGCCGAGAAACTTGGGTAAACGCGTCTTGACGTAATGCTCGACCTTCCGTTTGGCCTCTTCCTTTTGGTCCTCGTAATACAGCTCAGACGCAATAGGGTGATGGCAGTCGTGCGGTTCGTTGCTCAATCCATCCAGCGCCGTAAGTGCCAGCTCGTTGACCTTGTACAGAGCATCCGGATCGTCCTCGGCACCAGGTACAAGACCCAATCGCGGGCCTAGATACAGCAGAATATTGGGCGTTTGGCTGATGACAAGGTCGCCGTGCTTAAGAATGGGCGGCGCAAAGATGGGCGGGTTGGCTTTATCGTCGGGTTTCTCGCCCTTTATATAAGCCATTACCTCGTCGATGCCTCCCTCGACCTGGGCTGTGTCGACGTACTCGGCGCCGGCCTCCTCGAGGGCAAGCCGGATGAACTCACCGCGGCCGGGAATCCCTGGCCAGTAGATGAGGTTGTAGGGCACATCCTTGTTGGACCTCTGTCGCTTTGCTGCTGCACCTTGGGACGACATCTCAACCCTTTCAGCTGCGGTTGACAAAGCAGAAGCAATTGTAGTGGTGCTAAACAGAGCACGATGTGAAGGAAGGGATGGCAGTGGAAGCGAAGCTGATAATATTGGAAGCGAGAAAGCAACAGGTGTAACAGATCTCAGATGGGCAGTTGTGTATGGTGTCCCGCGGGAATGAGGGGACGGATGATGATGCGGACCATTCGGATTAATAAACCGCTGAAGGTGTATAATAAGACCGACCAAAACTGCTTTCGGGCGGAGGCAGGTACTGACAACACAGAGACATGGGGGTAAGCTTGCATTTCCCCGCACTCGTTCGGGGCCATACGGTAGTACGTACCTAGCTAGCAAGGTACTTACGCCGCGTCAATATCAATAGAAAGGCTGTTGAACAAAAAATAGGTATCCGTCTCATTCATGAGTTGTAACGTCCAAGCAAGCTAATAATATTAAAGGACAGGCAGGCCCTGTCCGCCTTTCAGAGACCATGATCGGGAGAGGTGGCCTCGAGCCTTCAGCATACCCGCCACCTCTAATGTCGATCTTGCGAGATCAACGAGACAGGTACCACAGCAGGTCTCGCACGAAACGCACACGACTAAAGCACACGAACCAAGTGTGAGAATCGAACCTTGCAAACCGCCATGAATAGACGCAACTGACACTCATCCAAGGAAAGATGAGAAGGGGTGCCATACGCTTTTTGACCTCAGTCGACCACTCTCTGAACATGCGCACCGCACTCGGCAGGATCTTGAAACACATGCCATACCTCTCTGCAAGTGCCGTAAGGTCAGAACCAGTACCCATTCAAAGGGGCCCCCCGCCGCAAGAGTCACACATACCTTGGGACACCCTCAAACGCGTCCTCGAACCGCTTGGGAGCATTCTTGATTTCCGTACCGATAGCCGCAATATCGGTAACTTTCCGGATGAGAATCAGCTTGATCCACTCGGGATGCTTCCTATACATCTCGCCTGCAGAACATGATTTCTAGAGTCAGCCGACGGGTTTTCTGGTACAGCTCACTTATTTTGTCTTCGAATTCGAGGTTTCATCAACTCACCATATGCTTCCGGGTCGCTTTGCGTTGAATCGCCTACACAGATCAATTTCTTCCTTGGTAACCACTCGTACAGCTTCTTCATGCGATCGACCTTGTACCTTTGCGTCCCAAGTGTGAGATTGGAGAGCAGCCCTGGAATGGTCATCCAACTGGCATCTCGCAAAATCAATTGGCCCCGGGGGTAATAACGGTGGGTGAACTCCCGGAGGAAAGGGTAGAGGTTATATGGTGATGCCGACAGGTAGAACCACGGTGCAGACGGCGTCACTATGTCCTTGATATGCCAGTATAGCTCTGGCATGCCTGCAATTGGTGTTGGCTCTGCCTACACAAAGGGGAACATGCCGTCAATACCTGAGCTCCATCAAAACCTAAGCGATTGCGATGGACGCAGATAGCGCTCAACAACTCACCACAAATGTGGAACGTAGGATTCCCACAGGATCACTCGTTTGTGTGATCTTGATAGTGTCATCAACATCTGTTTTGGAGGGTCCGGTGTCAGGAGCAAACACTAAGCATTTTGTGCAGAGGGAAAGAACTGTCTTTTGTTTAAGTGACGGCTCGAAGATCACAAGCATACCAGAAATGACGGCCCAACCCTCGGGCTCTGTATAGAAGGTAGCCATCCCCAACAATCCTCCTGTGCCAGATGGGACTTCGGCCATTGACTTCACCACACTTCCGGCAGCTGAGTCGGGGAGCTTCTTCAACTCACTGCTGATTCCGTTCCTGCCTCCGGGGCCCAACCGTAAGTCGGTAGACTCGCCAAAATTGATATCGACCCGTCTCATGGGTAAAACCTCCATGAGGAAAGGAGTAATGCGCTTCTCAATTGTCTTCTCCTGCTTATCACCCTTGGAGAGACCCACTTTTTCGGCGATGTCGCCTACAGCATCAACAAACTTGGTTGATATACGGGCGTCGAAAACAGCAGTCACGAACTCTGCCTGCCATGTACCGTTTGGGCCGCGAAAGGCAACATTATCGAAGAGCCAGACCGCGTCGTTTTTCGACACGCCAATCGGTATGGGATTCAGCCGGCCAAGATATGAAAGAAGATGAGTGACCTTGAACTTTTGGACAAGACCTTGGGCTCTCATTATGTTGGCGAGGGATATCTCGGTGAACTCGAAGCCTCGATTGCACCAAGTTTGATGCTCGAGCATGCTTGACTCTGAGCGGCGGTACGTGGACGGTAGCGACATGATGAATAGCGGCTTAAGGTAAGTAGTTGAGGCCTTGGCGGGAGGAGTTTGGGTAAGCGCATGAGGAGCAAACCGGGTCAACAGGCTGGAGACCAGAACATGGCGATGATGAAGGTCTTATAGACTCGCTGCCCGATCGACTAATCAAGCGTTCCAGGACTGCACTATGATGGAAGATCGCCGTTCAAAGCACAGCTGGGGCTGCTAGTGGCATTCTAGTGCCCCTCCCCCCCTGGGGCGCATGACGCCTTGCACGTCGCGTTGCCTGGTGCTTTTCTGACCTGACACGGTCAGGGCGGCCTCCCCTCGTGATGCCGGGACGTCGAAACCGGGAAACACAGGGTACAACCTCCAGGAACAAAGTTAAGCTGCACCCAGTCCGCCCGTGTCTGATGCCCCCTGTGCGGTACAGATCGCCGCGCTCAAAGTACCTTACCCTACCGCTGTCACTCTGTTTCAGAACCAGTATTGACGGCATACAAACAACGGCTCTTCAGGTACTCATTAGCACTTTTCATGCAGGGGCGTACGCAACCTTCGGGTTTCCAGTGCTTCAGATTCGTTTCGTGCCCGTTGTCCAAGGCTCACCAGTGGCTGGGAACCACCTGGGTTGACAAATGAGAAAAAGTGACTTGGAAATTACGTATTGCTGGCTGATAAGGACTCTAACTGGTTGTCAACAAACATCAACCCCGAATACTTGCGCTCGCAGAGTCATTCGGCCATCACGGAATCATCTGGGATTAATCCGTCTCCTTCTTGGGAGCCTCCCTCTCCTGCCTCTTCCAAATGCTCCCTTCGTTGTATGGTTCTAAGATTAATTATTGGTGAGATGATGTCATTCTGCAAACCTCAAGCGAACTGGGAGCGCACGCACGTGCTGTACCTGAAACTAGCGGCGCATTACGTGTAGGTGCCTGGAGTACGAGTACGGAAGCAGAAGACACAAAGAAGGCCACAGCGAAGGAGATGTGGTTAACGCAGATTACAGGCTGATACAAAAAGCGGACGCGCCCAGACCTTAAACAGCGGCACGATCCGCCTGGACATCGAGATTCTCAGCAAGACTGGCCGGCCACCGACAAAACTAATGTGCGGGAAAAAAAAAAAAAAATTAACCCCCAAACTTAGAACATATCCATTACAAAAGGGGTTCTTTATAAAAAAAGAAACGTTGAGATGACCCCAACCCGATTTGAACGGATAACCTTTCGATCTGGAGTCGAACGCGCTACCGTTGCGCCATGAGGCCATTACTACACTGTTTTACAGAAACAACTATCTATCAAGCTTTAGTGACAACATGATAGCAAACTGGTTACTATAGTAAGATTGTGAAAAATTACGTTAAAACTGTAAATGCTATTTTCTACTTGAAGAGTGGTCTAAATCGAAAACACGATGTTTCCATTACTTATGATATTGTGATTGATATATACAGATAATTATATAGTATTAATATTGATTATTATTAGGCTAACGCTTTAGAAATTAGCTTTCGTACTTTTTTTAATAAAGACGTGACCCTTTTAGTTAGCTAACTTACGTATTTGCTTAGTCCGTGCGCCCAGCTATGAAACCCACTTTCAACTACATTTACAATCTTATTTTAATCTCTTAATGAAATGCAGTGTTTTAATACTATATAATTATTTGTTATATAATACTTTATTAAGCCTGTTTTTGATTCAAATAAACCTTCCTATACCTACTATAAAATTTACGCGTACCCAAAATCCCTTTAGGCTGCTATTATAGAGATTATTATATTTCAGTTATGTTTTGGCTCGTTTTGGATATTTATTGACTATTATAACCCAGTGTCAGGAATGTAGGCGAAAGGTAGGCTGAGGTGACTACAGCCGTAGCTATACGTAGGGAACGGCGAATTAGGGGTTAATCCAAAAATATATTAATAGTTACCAACTATAATAAATTACGTTGCGCTAACTTTTCTTTTATATTAATATAAATTCTATCCATCCGTTAATAAGTATTATAGAATCCCGTATTAGTTTAACGCCCCAACGTAGTACCGGATTATCCTTCCTAGAAGCCCGACCTAATATAGGTATTTATTATTATTAATCCAACGTTTTGGTTAATAGAGGGGAGTAGTAACCGTTGGGATACTCTAGTATATTAATTCTTAATTTCCTAATACGACCCCCCCCCCCCCCATATAAATTCTATCTTCGGAACCTTTGTAATTAACGCCGGTATACGCTACTATAGCGTTATTAAATTAAAACCGGTTAAGAGGTTGACGGACGATAATCAGAAGGGATATTTCGCAATTAATTCCAATTAAGCGGTAGAGAGTATTAATATTATATTATTATAGAGTGATTAAATCAAAATTCTAGGAATATAAATAAACGTTAGTCGGCGTATTATTTTATGATAAAAATTTAGTTTATTAATATAGGGTATTTACACTGTATTACTAGCGAGGGTATAACGTCCTCGCTAATCAATTCGGGTAAAGTTTTATTCGTTATAGCCGCTAACGTTATATTCCGGATATTATAGTTACTCTCCGGCGAACCGAATACTATATTAAGTTTAAAAGTATTAACAAGTATCTTAGGGATATTAGTGTAATTAAATCCTATAGTGTCTTTTAAAAGAAACCTATTATCATTTACAATAGCCGCCGATAGTATATTTAAAAGGCTATAACTTCTTTGCTAATAGCGAGTTAAGTACTATATCAAATTCGAAAGTATTAATAAGCACCTTCGGGGTATTAATATACATAGATCCTATAACTTCTTTTAAAGGAAATCTATTATTATTTACAACGGCCGCCAATACTATATTTAAAATACTATAACCTTTTTACTGGCAGCGAACTAAATACTATACCAAATTCAAAAATATTAATAAGCACCTTCAGGGTATTAACGTAATTAAATCCTATAGCTTTTTTTAAAGAAAACGCTATGGCCTCTTCGTTAGCGGCGAGCCAAATATTATACTAAATTTAAAAATATTAATAAACACCTTTAAAGTACTAGTCCAATTACATCCTATAATTCCTTTTACCAAATATTCTCCACCGATTATATTACATTTATCGCTGTATTTACTAATATTTTAAAGGATTAATATAATTATCACTTAACATTTCTCTTGTAAAGTATTCTTTATTATTTATATTGATTATTTTATCATAATACTTACATATAATCTCCTTCCCTAAAAATTCCATTTTCGAAATTTTTATCCCCTTCTTTCGCCTCCTATAACCCTACGTACCATTCTTTCTATAAACCTCCTTCACTTAGAATATACCTTCTTAATTACTTTTCCATTATCTTCGCTCTATTCTCTATATTATACTCTTTATTCTACTTATATAATTTTTAATTATTACCCTTATTTTCCCTACTATAATTCGAATTATATACCTTCCTATTTTCGCCTTTCTCTTCTACCTCTTTATAATTATTATTACTATTTATTCGTTCCGTCTTTCCCCTTCCAATCTTTACCTTTATCTTATCTTTTTATTTACCCCTTCTTACTATTTATATAATTACTTAATATTCCGTTCGCTCTATATTATTCTATATTTACTTACGTAAAATTATATTTATTTATTTCGATTTAGATTTATATAAAAACTTCTTCCTTTAAGTATATAATATCCCTTCCGCTTACCCTCTTCGCTTCTTTTTGTTACTTTCTCCTATCCTCATTTTTATAATTATATTTACTACCCCCTCCTCCAATTTTAGTAATTTCACCCCTTTGCTTAACTCTATAACTATTTTACTTAATTTTATAATTACCTTAAATACTTCTTCGCTTAAGCCGTCCCCTATTATAAACGTATATAATTCTATTATATACCTACGTACCAATCCCTACCTCCCTATAAACTTAATTAGTATAATCGTTTTTCTTTTCTATTCTTTTTATTCTATTATTATCTTCCTTTCGCCCTATACCCGTTACTAACTTTTAATTACCTTCTCCTATTTTCTAATAAAATTCGCCCCTTTGCTTATTTAAAATATAATATTATTTTAATTTAAATATTTGTTGGTATTCTACGTATAAACCTATATAAAACCCCTTATCTAGTTAATATAAATACTTATTACATTAAAAGTACGCTTTCTCTCTCCATACCCTTTATCGTTTTTCCCCCTTTTTTGATTTTTTTTACTAATATCTCTTCTTTCGAAAGTTTATTACAATATCGTAATATTCGTTAACGTTACACCGCTATATACTTAGGCGGTATTCGGTCCCGCTGTACAGCTGTAGAGAGAACCCAATTTTGGTGGCTGTAAAATGCAGTCTTACAGCTACACTTTTCGTATTCGTTTAAATTTTAGTAAAAATCTGCAAATTGCTGCAACTACCTGCACTTACCCCAAATCCTCTATTTGACCAATTAGAGGGCTAGGATCCTTATAACTATACCCTAAATTTCTAATACTTTTAAAGGTTACTAACCCCATAATCAAAACTGCAAGAAGTACCTATACCCCCTATAATATAGCGTTCCAATTTTTACAGCCAATACTCTTAACGAATATACTATTATTAAAAAAGGTATAAGCCTATATTAACGGTTGCATTACTGTGCAGGAGTACAGCTGCAGGCTATGTACGGCAAGGCAAAATTATCTTTACAGCTATACAGCGGGACCGAAAACCGCCCTAAAGTTCCTTATAGTATTTATAATCTTCGCAATACTATATAAATTATAGTAATTAAGATTATAATCCTTACTAACTCTAATACTCCCCTACCTACTATAATTTTAAAATAGTTACATCGGTCCGTAATAGTATTCTAGGCTACCTTACAAACGTACCTTATTAATAATAGTCTCCCTACAACGTTACTTAATATATTTTATATCGATAACTTTGGTTATAAAAGATATTTGAAATTTAATTACTATAATACTAATATTATTAATATTGATATTGATTTAATAGCCCCCGTTGGTAATCCTATTAACAATAATAATAACAGCTCCCTTATAAGTATTTATACGCCGAACTTTCCTATTTATATTACCCCCTCTCCTCATTATAATCAGGGTCCCTAATATTGATTAATTAATCAGAAGTTAGCGTTTATGAATAGAAAATTAAATAAATTACTAAAACCTAGGAAGGAGGATTATAAAGAGTAAATAATATAAGGTAGTATTTATTAATATTATCAATAAGTATAGTAGCGCGTAGGAATATTCCTTTTAACATCGTAAGTTCTAATCTTATATCGATAATAGTAAGCGCTATTAGGGATTTCTTTATTTGGAATTATGATAAATAATATAAATTATACTCTTCTTAACGCTTTGTTAATTTTTTATAATAAATCTAAACTACTTTCCTTTTCTATGTTCATACCCTAGTTAAAATTATTACTTTACATCTCCTATATACGTTTTATATTTATAATTTACATTTCCATTCTATATTTCTATTTTATAATTCATATCTATATTTTATTTCTCTACTTTACATTTCTATTTTATATTTTGCATCTATATTTTATATTTCTATTTTATATTTCCATTTTATATTCTATATCTATATCTTATATTTCTATTTTATATCTTACACCTATATTTTATATCTCTACTTTAATATCTCCAAATTCCAAATAAATACTCTTCTCCTTCCTCTACCTAATTAATATTTTATTAACCTAATAATTAGCCAGCTACTAATATATCGCTATTATACTTCCTTAATTTCGTATTCTTTGAAAAGGTCCGGGCAATTTATATCCTCTTATTAAAACCTACGTATTTTTATTATCCAGGTACCCCTTCTATTTAATTTGAAATTACTATCATCGCGCGGATCTATAATATTTTATAATCGCTTTAATTTTGGATTAAATATTATCTTCCTTAATATCTATAACTTCTCTTTATAGTACCGCTATAATAAGATCCTTATAATATAATTTTAATAGCTTCATTCATTTTCCTCCCTATACTATTCCCCTTACTCATTACTCTTAACTCTATTTTTGTTTATATAAGTAAAAGAGCTTCCTATATTCTTCTATATGAACTTCTTCCCGGCCCCCCTTCTTAAATTTCCTTTCTTTCTCCTATTAACCTATTTAATTATAGCGCTAATTAAATCTAATTATTCTCCCGTTGACTTTAGTATAAATGATTATACTTTTTTTTTTTAATATTACTTCCTTGAATCCTCCTTCGTCCCCTACCTTTAGTCCTCCGGCCCTCTTAAATTTTACCTTTATTAATCCCGAATAAATCCGTTGTATATTGTACGCTAATAATTTATTTAATTTACTCTAAAGTTAATAAATTCTTTCTTTGTTTCCTTTTCTCAATTCTTATTAATTAAATTATATAATTCTATTTATAATATTCTATACCTCTATTACACTTTAATATTCGCGGATTATATCATTACTACCTAATACCTAGCCTCAATTTTTATACTCTATATACTTATTATTAAAAGAATTTACTATATTTATAGTAAAACCTTGCAGATATCATTATTCTATATCCTTTATTTAATTATTCATAAATTTGAATTAATCTTCGATTTACCCTTTTATATGAAATAAATATATATTAAACGTTCTTAGTGGTTTCTATAACGTGTATAATAATATTTAAGTAACGATTTACTCTATAATATTCACTTCTACCCTAGTAACATTTAATTGTAGCTTAAGTAATATTTATGGGACCGCTATAACTTTCCTAACTTATATATACCTTCGTTTTAAATTCAATAGCCTCTTTACCAAATATATAGCCCTATTATATATTAAAAATTTAAAAAGAATGAAATATATAGTAAAGGGCTATTATAAAAAAAATTTAATTAATCCTATTATTCGTAGTAATAATAGTAATTCCGTTAACCTAATTTATATCCCTTTCATTCTAATAATAATATAGTATTTCCTAATTACTCTATTTCTAATTTTAATAATAATAATCCAATTACTTTTATTCGTATTATTTCCAATAGTAACGGTAATTCAGTCGCCTCTTTTCGTATCGCTTCTAATTCCAATAGTAATAATAGAAATTCTATCCCAGATAATCCTATAACCCTTAATGCTTCTAAATATTGCTTTACCTTTAAGAATAATTCAATTTAATAGCGTTATACTATTACCCTAAATTAGAATGATATATTAAAGTTACTATAATAAATTCTTTATTATAATTGATTAGTATTTAATTAAATATTCGTTACGCTACATATCCTTTAATAATGATTTTTAATCAACAAAATTAATATTCTTATCTCCCTATCCCTTTATTCTAATATTATAATTAAATATTTATTTATCCTCCTTGAAAATACTGTACGAATTCTTGTTTCTACTCTCCTGCTAATTTAATTATTAATTAATATTTATTTAACTTTCCTAATCCTAGTACCTACCATAATATTTTTTCTATCCGGGCCCCTTTATTTAAAATTCTTGTTATATTATTAACTAATTAATAATATTAAATATCTCTAACCCTATTCAATAGTAGTTAAATATTAAATAAGCGAACGTCTCCTTCCAAAGTTCATATAAATAAATAAATATTATAACGTTCGGGACCCTCCTTTTAAAAAAGAAAACCTTAAGGCTAATAATTTCCATTCTTGCCTAAATTAAATTAAACTCTTCACCTTCATTAAAAATATAATTATTCTTTCTCTATGTTTATTACCTTTTTATTCTTCTATTAGATAAAAGTAATATATTACTTAATAGCCTTATTATAAAATTTAGGCGTAGGTTAGCAATAATAAATTTATACTATTAATTTAACTTTACTATTACCGCTATTAATTAATAATTATAACGGAATACTTATTCTCTCTATATTAATCTTTTTAATTATTCCTGCTAATCGATAACTATTAATTCCGGTGTTAATAATAGAGATAATAATATTCCTATTTTAGAAGAAGGCCCAAGTACAATTACTATTAAGTTTTCTATCAATACCTATACTTTAACCTACCTAACTTTAATAACGTTATTCTTTAATTTATTAATGGATAATCGGCCTTTTACCCTCCTTATTTAAATATGAAAATACATATTTAAATTACTATCCTTTAAACGAATTCAATTTAATCCGTACGGGTAAACCTCTCTTCGAAGGTTCAAACCTATTTATTTAAGTAAAAGTCGAATAATAAATGAAATATTTCCGATTCGAAATTTCTAATCAATATAACCTTATACATTTTAGTAATATTTTTTAGATATCTAATTTAATATTCAACTAACCTGATTACAATCCCTTACAATTTACTATAAACTCTAATCAATTAATAGAAAATTAATATTCTATATATAATTATATTACAAATATATTTAATATATATCTCCTTCGCCCGGGCAAAGGAATAGCCCTAAATCTTTATTACTAATTTTATAAATATATTCGTTTATATAACCATCTTTCTTTTTACTACTTCTATATAAACTTTATAATTAAATTTACAGTTTAATTATACTCCGAGGGACTTTATTAATTCTATTAATTTTAAAATAATATCCCCGAATCGGGGAATCTCTATTTTTAATACTTTTACTTACGTAAAATGTATTAATTCCATCTTATTCGCTTTAAATTCCATCCTTCCCTCTTAAACCTAATTCAAATATATTTCCTATACTACTTAAAAAGTCCGGCAATTCTCTTCTATTATCCGGATTATAGTAATTATATTAATATTATTTACAAATCTAATAATAATAATATTCTAAGTTATAACTAATTTTCAATATAGTAGTATAATAAAGAGGATGAATAGGATAGGGGAGAGAGGTAAATTTTAAAGGATCTTTACAAATAATTATATATAGGTTAGAAATTTCATTTTTAAAGAAAGGGAGCCCCTTCTTTAATTTATAAAATTTATTATTTAATGAAGGATCTAATATAGGAATTATATTTTCTATGGGGTATATAAAAGCCACTTAAAATTTCCTTTATTAAATATACTTTCTAGATTAAAGAGTCTCAAAGACGTTACAATTCCGAATTTCTGTATTATATAAACCGTATTAATTACTACCCTAATAATAAATTTAATTAAACGATTTATATAACTACCTATTTAACCTTCCAGTAGGAGGTTGAACTCTTCCGCAACCTACGTAAACCTTTTAATAATTAAAGGTTTGAAGATTTTTAATATTATTGAATAGTAATATAAATCTCTATACGCCGGCGAACTTTTATTAAATAATACTTTTCCTCAATTTCTTTAATATAATTACTTTCGTATCCTCAAACTATTAAAGGAAATATCCGAACCGAAGACTTATAGTCGCTAAATCTACTATAATTTATTCAAATAGCTCTCTATAAATTTTTATAAACTTATTTAAATATTAATCAATACTTAATGTAAGGGGTCTACGAGGTATACACACAGGTAGGCCTTATAAGGAGCTTGACATAATCGACAAAGAGGAAAAGGGAGGTCTGTGCCAGTAAGGCACAGAGCTTCCCACTAAATATACGAAATGCGTAGGCATCGAAGGTACTAGAAATATTAAGACTAGAAATATAGCCCGAGTGCCGTACCCGAAGGATATACCTAATAGTATGCAATATATTTAACGCTAAGACGGCTACTTATAGCCGGCCGGCCCGTATACCTGAAAAAAAACCCAATTTATACGGGTGTTAGGTAAATATCCTTAGGCGCTAGCCCTATAATATTACTTTTTACCTCTCCTTCGATAAATAGTTAGAAACATTATAAGAAAGAGTCCTTTAATACCTTCGCGCGCTCTTAAATGTTTTTAGCTCTTTTACTTGGGAACATACAATAAATAATGATTAAGTAAGTAATTAACGGCCGAATTATTTGAATATATTTCCCTAGGAAAGTCCTATTTATTATTTTAATACTTATCTTTTATATATATATTAGTACTAGCTATACCCCTAAGCTACAATGGTAGCTACCGTATTAGGCACCCCGAGCTTTAAGAACCTTAAAATACTTTATAACGCTTAATTCTATCTAGTTATAGAGACTATTATCCTATTATTCCCTATCCCTAATAATAATAATATTTAATATAAGTCTTAATAAGATTTGCTATTACCTAACGTACTAATAGGGTATATATAACTTTCCTAGGCCGGGAATTTCTAAAATTCAATTATAATTCTTATCGGGAGCCCTAACGTCCTTCGGGTTTTATTAAAATCATATCTATATTTCAATATTTATTGTTATTATTAATTTCGTTATTTTCCTCCGGGCCTCTATTTAGTTTTAGATTAAATCGGATATATTAAACTTTCATGTTTTTATAATTTTTAGCTTAATAGGAAGGTAAATTGTAAATTATATAAATAAAAATTTCTTTTTTTTACTTCTTTTATTAAATATCCGACGGCCTAAAATTAAAGTTTTCTAAAATCCAAATAGAAGTAGTATCTATCGGTTCCTCCTTATCAATATAAATAATAGTATTAGAATATTTTATACTCCTTAGAAAATCATAATTATATTAATATTTAAGGAAGCTATAGAATTCTATGTAGTTATTTAAAACTTTTAGCTGCTTATAGAAGCGTCCGAACTACTTATTATTTAAGGAGGATATTAACGAATTAATAATAGCCTAATCCGGCTATATATCAGTTTTAGCTCGGTATAAGACTTCTTCAAAGCGGATAAGGAAGTAGAATATAAATTCCCGAGCCTTCTATTATAAGGTAAAGAGCTCGAAGCCAGCCTTCTTATCTTAATTAACTTCCCTATAATTAATTTAGAGCTTCTTGAGAAGCCCGGCCGGTATTTAATTAGTTAGAGATTATATAAAGGAAAATAGGGTCCGGCGGACGGTTAGTAAAAGGCTAGAGTAAAGGTAATAGAATTATATAAGGGGTCTACGAGGTATACACACAGGTAGGTCTTATAAAGAGTTTGAAATAATCGACAAAGAGGAAAAGAGAGGTCTGTGCCAGTAAGGTATAGAGCTTCCAGCTAAATATACGAAATGCGTAGGCATCGAAGGTATTAGAAATGCTAAGACTAGAAATATAGCCTGAGCGTTGTACCCGAGGGATATACCTCATAGTATGTAGTGTATTTAGCTCCGAAACGGCTACCTATAACCGGCCAGCCTATATACCCAATTAGAAGGTATATTTAGCTTATATAAGTACTAAGCAAATATCCTTAAGCGTTAGCCCCGTAATATTACTTCCTACCTCTCCCTCGATAAATAATTAGAAATATTATAGAAAAGAGTTTTCTAATACCCCCGTACGCTTTCGAACGCTCTCAACTCTTTTACTTAAGTTTATATAATAAATAATAATTAATTAAATAATTAATAGCCGAATTACTCGAATATATTTCTCTAGGAAAATCCTATTTATTACCTTAATATTTATTTTCTATATATATATTAGTATTAATTATACCCCCGAATTATAATAATAGCTACTATACCGAGTACCCCGAACTCCGAAAGCTTTAAAATACCCTATAACATTTAATTCCATTTAAATATAGAGACTATTATCCTACTATTGCCTATCCTTAATAATAATGATACTTAATATAAATTTTAATGAAATTCGCTACTACTTAACGTACTAGTAGGGTATACGCGGCCTTCCTAGGCCGGGAATCTCTAAAGCCTAATTATAATTCTTATTAAAAACCCTAACGCCCTTCGGGTTTTACTAAATTAATATTTATACCTTAATAAATAAAATTAATTATTAATATATTATCTTCCTCCGAGCCTCTATCCGGTTTTAAAATAATTTAAATATACCGAACCTCAATCTTCTTATAATCTTTAATTTAATAGGAAAGTGAATTGTAAATTATATAGGCACCCTTCTTCTTCTACTTCTTTTATTAAGTATCCAACGGTTTAAAATTAAAGTTCCCTAAAATCCGGATAGTAGTAATATCCATCGGTTCCCCCTTATTAATATAAATAGCGGTATTAAAGTATTCTATATTCCTTAAGAAATTATTACTATTTAAACGCCGAAGGAAATTATAGAATTCCGGGTAGTTATTTAGAATTTTTAATTGTTTGTAGAGGCGCCCGAACTATTTATTATTTAGGAAGAATATTAACGAATTAATAATAACCTAATTTAACTACGTATTAATTTTAACTCAATAGAGGACTTCTTTAAAGTAAATAAGAAAGTAGGAAATAAATTCCCTAGCCTTCAACTGTAGGGAGAAAAGTTCGAGGCCCGTTTTCTTATTTTGGTTAATTTTATTATAAATAAATTACAATTTTTTAAATAGCTTTTCTAAAGTTTAATTAATTGGAAAAGATTAAGCGAAGGCGAATGGGGTTTAGCGGATAGCTAATAAAAAATTAGAGTAAAAGTAATAGAATTAAATTTCTAAATTACTAATAATCGGGTTATTAATATATAATTTAGCCTCAATTGTATGAATCTATATATCTAAATCCTTCCTATTACTTATAAATTTATTAAGATAGGGAAAGATTAATTTTAGTTAACTATTAAAATTACCTACAATTATTTAGAAGCGCCCTATTTTATTAATAAGGGTTTAAATAATTATAGCGAACTACTATTAACGATTAGAAGTATTTTAAGCTTATAGAATCGAAATTATAGTAATACAATAAAATAAAAAAAGTTGGTAATTAGAAAACTCTTTAAATAATTAAAACCAGCGAAGGTATTGAAAATTACTACGGAATTGAAACATTAAAAAGAGGATTAATTATAGTATAAAGGGTCTATAAAATATATATATAAGTAAATCTTATAGAGAATTTAAAATAATTAGTAAAAAAGGAAAGAAAGGTCAATATTAGTAAAGTATTAAGCTTCTAATTAAATATACGAAATATATAAGTATCGAAAATACTAAGAATATTAAAACTAGAAATATAGCCCGAGTGTTGTACCCGAAGGATATACCTAATAGTATATAATATATTTAGCGCCGAGACGGCTGCCTACAACCGGCCGGCCTATACACCCAACCAGAAGGCATGCCTAGCTTATACGGGTGCTAGGCAAATATCCCTAGGCGCCAGCCCCGTGACAAATTAGGCCTCTAAATTATTAATAGCTGGGCTATTAATATACAATTTCGCCTCCGCCGTATAAATCTATATATCAAAATTCCTTTTATCGCCCGTAAATTTATTAAAGTAGGGGAGGACCGGCTTTAATTAACTATTAGTGTAAGGGGTCTACGAGGTATATATATAGGTAGGTCTTATAAAGTATTTAAAATAATTGATGAAGAGGAAAAGAGAGGTCTATACTAATAAGGCATAGAGCTTCCAGCTAAATATATAAAATGCGTAGGTATTGAAGGTGCTAGAAATATTAAGATTAGAAATAAAACCCGAGCGCTGTACTTAAAGGATATACTTAATAGTATGTAATATATCTAGCGCTAAAACGATTACTTATAACCGGCCGGCCTATATACTTAATTAAAAGGTATGCTTAATTTATATAGGTATTAGATAAATATCCCTAAGCGTTAGCCCTATAATATTACTTCCTACCTCTCCTTCAATGAATAATTAAAAATATTATAAAAAAAATATTCTAATACCCCTATATATTTTTAAACGTTCTTAATTCCTTTGCTTAGGTTTATATAATAAAAAATCATTAAGTAAATAATTAATAACCGAATTATTCGAATATGTTTCCCCGGGAAAATCCTATTTATTATTTTAATACCTATCCTTTATATATATATTAATGCCGGTTATACCCCTAAATTATAATAGTAGCTACCGTACCGGGTACCCTAAATTCCGAAAACCTTAAAATACTTTATAATATTTAATTATATTTAACCGTGGAAATTACTATCCTATTATTCTCTATTCCTAATAATAATAGTATTTAATATAAATCTTAATAAAATTCGCTACTATCTAACGTATTAATTGGATACGTATAGCCTTCCTAAGCCGGAAATTTTTAAAACCTAATTATAATTCTTATTAGGAGCCCTAACGCCCTTTGGATCTTACTAAATTGATATCTATACTATAATATTTATTATTATTATTAATTTCGTTATCTTCCTCTAGGCCCTTATCCAATTCTAAAATAATTCGGAAATATTAGATTTCAATCTTCTAATAATTTTTAATTTAATAGGAAAGTGAATTACAAGCTGTATAGGTACCCTTCTTCTTCTATTTCTTTCATTAGGCATCCGACGGTTTAGAATTGAAGCTCCCCGAAATCTAGGTAGTAATAATATTTATCGGTTCCCCTTTATCGATATAAATAATAATATTAAAATGCCCCATACTCCCTAAAGAATCATTGATTATCTAAACGCCGAAGGAAATTATAGAATTCTAGGTAATTATTTAGAATTTCCAATCGTTCGTAAAAGCGCCTAAATTATTTATTGTTTAGGAACAATATTAATAAATTAATAATAACCTAATTTAATTATATATTAACTTTAATTTTATAGAGGACCTCCTTAAAGTAAATAAGAAAGTAGGAAATAAATTCCCTAACCTTCTACTATAGGAAGAAGAGTTCGAAGCCTGTTTTCTTGTCTTAATTAATTTTACTATAATTAAACTGAAATTTCTCAAATAGTTTTTCCAAAATTTAATTAGTTAGAGAAGATTAAACGAAGGTAAATAAACTCCGGTAGACGGCCGGTAAAAAGTTAGAATGAAAGTAATAGAATTAGGCTTCTAAATTACTAATAGCCGGGCTATTAATATACAATTTAACCTCGGCTATATAAATCTATATATTCAAATCCTTTTTATTGCCTGTAAATTTATTAAGATAGGAAAGGACCGGCTTCAGTTAATTATTAGAATTACCTATAATTATCTGGAAGCGCCCTATTTTGCTAATAAGGGTTTGAATAATTATAGTAAATTACTATTAGCGTTTAGAGGTATTCTAAGCTTATAGAATCGAAGCTATAGTAATATAGTAAGGTAAAAAAAGTTAGCGGCTAAAGAACTCTTCGGGCAATTAGAAACAGCGAAGGTACTAGAAACCGCTAAGGAGTTAGAGTATTAAAAAGAAGGTCGATTATAATATAAGGGGTTTACGAAGAATATATATAGGTAAGTCTTATAAAAAGCTTAAAATAATTAATAAAGAGGAAAAGAGAGGTTTGTACTAATGAGGTATAGAGCTTCTCGTTAAATATACGAAATATGTAGGTATTGAAGGTATTAGAAATATTAAAACTAGAAATATAGCCCGAGCGCCGTACCCGAGGGATATACCCAATAGCACGCAGTGTATCTAGCGCCAAGACGGCTACTTACAGCCGGCCGGCCCGTGCACCCAACTAGAAGGCATGCCTGGCTTATACGGGTGCTAGGCAAATATCCCTGGGCGCCAGCCCCGTGACACTTAATACCTTATTAAACGCTATCTATGAGAATACGTCCCGGATATCCTCCTCTATAATTAATTCGTTAATAATTAGTTATTCGTTATTATTTAATAGTTAAATCTAATCCAAAAGATAATCTATAAAGACTTCTACTTTAAAGAAAAAATAATTAGTAAAAATCTCGGCTTTATTATGATAAATATCAATTCCTACCGCCCTTTCGTACGCTTTAAAAAACCAAGAGTTTAAGAGTGTCTACTAAATAGTAATTTTGAATTTATATTTACTATTCTAACAGCTAGAATTAATCAAGGTCCTTCAATATAATTATAATACTTTCGTACTACTTCGCTTATTAAACCTCCGATATTTTATATCTCTTTATTATAAATACCTCTATAAATGCTTTCCAATTCGAAGCTCTCTAATTCCTAAATTATATTTAATATCTCCTCCTTACTTCTTTCATTACTATTTTATACTCTAAATTCTATTAATCCCCTTTCTTCTCTTAACCTTTCTTCCAATATAGGATAAGTTCTTTTATTATGTTAAATAATCCTTTATCGAATTTATTGAAACTAAATTCAAATTCTTCTATCGTCTTAATCCTATTTAAAATTAATATTCGCTTTTCTCTTATATCCCCTACCTTCTCTATCCTTATTAGATTTTAATTATAACCTCTTTCCTCTTCCGCTTTTCTACTTTTCCTTCCTATTTAAACCTAGATTTTTTAAAAAATAATCCGCATTAATTTATTTATACTATTATACGCCCTAATATTTAACCTCTATTCCTAATAATAATTATATATAATTAATTATCCTATTTCTCTTTCTATATATTATATTACTTAATTTTATCAGTTTACATTAAAGGGTTAATAAATTAAACTACTATATTTATACCTACGTTAAAAACTTTATAGCGCTTAAACTAATCCTATTCTCTATATTCTAATTAGAGTAATAGAAGTTGTAATTTCTAATAGTAATTTAGTACTCTATTAAGGGTCTCGCCTTGAAGAGTTCGAAGACGGGAAACCTTCATTAATATTCTAATACTCTTTATATTAAAATAGGAGAGTAAATAGAATAAATAATTATTATTTCCTAAAAGCTTTTAAAGGTTACTACTATTTAATCCTTCTCCCAATAAATATTTAAGTTCGTAAGGTTTTATCTCTTATTTATATATATTACTACCCTCCCTTTCTCTACATAATTTACCCTAAAATATCTCTTACCCTTAAAATAATAAGTATTTTTATTTAAATTCTTACTTGACTCCTAAATCGCTATACTATTGTAAGTCTCCTCTTACTCGAATAGTAATTTCCCCCTTTTTATACAATTTCCCTACGTTTTGATAAAATATTTTTAAATAAATTATTAATTACCTTAAAATAGGGTTCCTTTTAACTCGGCTATAGTCGGTATAAAAATTATATTTCTAACGGGGGTCAAATGTATTAAAGTAGTATTATTAGAATAATATCGTCCTCCTACGTTCTAAAAGTATATAAATATACTTATTAAACCTTAAATCATTAACTTCGGGTAAAAGGTCGGTCTAATTATTTTTCTCAGCCGTCCCCTTTTTCCTATTCCTCCAATTTACCTTTTTAAAATTATGATAGAATATATATTAGAAATAGGGGGGCTTTAAGGAGGTTAATATCTTCTACCTCTATTTCTATTACTAACTCTAATATCTTTCCCTTAATTAAATTCTTATAAGCGGCAAACGCGTATAGTCTTTCGATATAAATGATAAACACCTTTACTATTACCTTTCTAAAAAATAAATACTCCCTATTATTTAAGAATTATAATTTCTAAACTTCCTATATAATTTATAATTAATCAATAAATTATTTTCGTCCAAGGGGTAATTTACTTTACTAAAGCAATTCCTATTATATTTAATTTCGCTACAACGGACGTAAGCATCCTCCTTATAATAGAATGTTATTATACATCTAATTTCCTAATCTGTAAAATATTATTAAATTTAGTTTAATATATCAAATAATTTACAAGAGTACGCTCCTCCGTTTTAGAGAAAAAGGTTTTCTTAGAGGAAAATTATTATTTTCGTTATTACAATTTTTATTAAAAGTAATCTCTTATTTTCTCCGGCCCGTTTTTTCTATTATTTAACCTTCATAATAGCTACTTCCTTATTCTTTTTCTTTATAACTTATATTGATACTTCTATATTATTATATTTATTAATACTAATTTAAAATATTCTTTAAATTAAAATATTTACTATACTTATAATAATAACAACCTTCGTACTAAAAACTTCAATAACTTAAATTCAATATTTCGAATATTAATTACAAATACACTTATCGAATATAATAATATATTTTTCGGATATAAATATCCCAACAATTATTCGGATTACTATACTTAATTTCTTCGAAGCTAAATTGTTAACTACTATTTCCTTTATATCTTTATTTGATCGATTTAAAAATTTAAACGTAATCGTAACTCCCTTAATAGTAAATTAATATCTAAAGTCCGAAAGGGTAAACTTGTTAATAATAATAATAGGTAAGTATTAAAAAGTAATACCAATTTTATTTAAAATAATTAATATTATAATATCGGCCTATTGCTTCGGCACTTTACAAATACTTTTCTTTAACTCCTATATAAGTTCCTTTTTCAAATTAATGAAATCCTTCTTAGTAATAAATCAAATATTATTAATTTCGTTAATTTCGGGTCGTATAAACTTAGTTTTTCCAATAAAACTTTTTATAAATTTGAGAAGGAGTTTTCGAACTTAACGATAATCCTCAATTGAAATAATTTCGTAGTCTAAGGATTTATTCATTTTACGTTTGGAAGTTCTCATGTGTTGGACACCACGGATGCACTTGCTTCCCTTGTTGGGATTCTCATGATACAAGTTACACGGCAGGCATTAGCACTAGCGATTATACACCACGGATGCACTTGCTTCCCTTGTTGGGATTCTCATGATACAAGTTACACGGCAGGCATTAGCACTAGCGATTATACCCCCTTCCACTTGATAGAGTTAGCGTTCAATCAGTTAGACCTTACAGCACCAGTCCTTTGCCTTGTTCGTTGACACATTGGTAAAATCCCGTACCCTCGCGCATTCAATAGGCCTCCTTTGACACTTTGATTTCAGCAAACATTTTTTTTTTTTTTCACTATTTTCCTATATTTTCTCTAAATTCCTTTCAGCGAATATAGTTTCCGTATTATTATATAACGAAATTTCTATAAGCGGGTTATAAACGTTATTTTCGAGCCTACAAACGCCTTTAAATATATTTATTAATAATAATAATATAACGCTATTACTACGTACGTTGCCGGATATTGTAAGGGACGTAAACGACATTCCTGAATTAATTACTATTATCGTTATTCATTTTGGGGCACTCCTCGACCAGAAATCGGCGTTTCTAGGTTCCGGAATTTTTTTCTTTTTTTTTCTTATTATACTATATATAGGAATAGGCGGAAGGGAGAAATTAATAAAATATGAAAATTTTAATTAATTTTCGTATTACAGAAAATAAATATTTATTAATTAAATTTTAACTCCGCGTCCGAATTTATCAGCCTTCGTATATTCCGCTAATCCCTATAAATCCTTATTAATAATTTTCAAATACAATTCTAATTTACCT
This sequence comes from Neurospora discreta FGSC 8579, assembly GCA_009805215.1. NCBI lineage: Eukaryota > Fungi > Ascomycota > Sordariomycetes > Sordariales > Sordariaceae > Neurospora > Neurospora discreta. The sequence continues at coordinate 172,261 of RANX01000073.1, read as the reverse complement.
ATATTATCCTAAGCGGGTATAGTCGCCGCCCTTACTATTACTAGTATTATATTTATACTACGTAGGGGGGCACCCGCCGGAATAGGGCAATTCCGTATTTAATATCCAATTTTATTATAATCAAAATACACCTAATTCGGATATACTACTATAAAATAGCCCATTATATTATTTTCGTAATGAATATTAAATAGCTTCGGTTAGGTATAACAATTAAAATACAATTTCCTTAGGCAGAGCCGGATATGCCCCAGGAAGCTAGAGAAACGCCTATATAAGTGAATATTTGGGGCGAGAAGCTGGACCTATATATAACCTAGGTGTACCTAATTAAATTTATATACTAAGACGGGAAGACGGAAAGGTGCTTGGTATTCCGAATTCAAATTTAAGGGTATAATACTAGCTAAAACATTACTAGATCTAACCCTTTTCGCGAAACTTTCTATTATTTCACTTATTAATAGTAAATACCTTTAGAATTATTTAATTATAGTATATAATCTACCTTAACGATTCTTATTATTACTAGCACCCCTAGGGGTGCTACAGGGACGCTTGTAGTATAGTAGTATAAAGGACGCTCCTACCGCTACTAGTATAAATATATAGAAAGCTTTCGCATTTAATTCCTTACTAATGATTCATTTTTCGTTTTAAATATTTAGTTATTATATTATTAATCTCTGTTAGATTTATTTTATATTTTAATTTTGTCTATATTAGAGTAACTAAATTAGGGAAATCTTATTTATATTCTAATTTTATTTATATTAGGGTAATTAATCCGGGGAAATCTTATTTATAAAACCTTATAGTAATAGTAAGGTAAGATTAAGGTTTGTATAAAACGTATTATCCTTCGTTATTATAAACGGTAGCTTAAGATTTCAATTATTATAAAGTATGTAAGTAGGGTACGCTCTATAACTCCTAAATTATATTTTTCTTTATTTTTTTTTAATTATTTAAATTACTAATTAGAAAAAATTGAATTATAATTAACGAAGGTAATATTGTAATTAACGAAGGTAATATATTATTTTAGCTAAATAGGGAGATAAAGGTTGGGTATAGCTATAGTTTTTTACTTGTAAATAAATTTATTATTAGTCGGTAATACCGTTTTGATATTAGTTTAATTAGTAGTAGTACGTTGGCGTTTAAAGGCGAGTAAGTCCTAGCGCTCTTCTTCTTCTTTTAATATATTATTGAAGCGCTCTTTAAGTTTAAAATTAATATTTTTAAAGATAATTAATATAGTAGTATTAGTTAATATTAGATAAAAGTAAGAAAAGGTTAAATATAAGAGAGAGGGATATAAAGAGGGATATGGAGAAGGATAAAGATTTATATAAATATTACGAATATATTAAATTGTAAGGGAAGGTACATTTAAAGTCGTTTATTATATATCTATTTATTATAATAATAATTGTTGCTTTATATTAAATTTAATATCCTTACCAATCTATCCCCCTTTTAATTACAGCTGTCCATTATTAATATTCTTATGAAGTCTTTTATAAGGCCTTCTTAAATTAGCTTTTAAACCGGTAGGAGCGATATTATTAATTTTATTGCCGGGCGGTTTTTTACGACGTTTGCTATTAGAAATAGGTATAATTATAGGTAATTAAATATTAGTAGGTAGTTTATAATAAGGTTTTAATTTAAATCTATCATAGGGTTTATTACAGGGTTTATTATATACTTTATAGGGTAGCCGGCCGTTATTAGTATTATTATTATTATTATTATTATTATTATTATTATTATCCAATCCCGGAGGGAGTTGGTATACCTAGTTAAAGGTTGGAGGATTGCCCGGATTACGAATATAATATAGTGGTAGGGGTTAGCTAGGTTATAATTATTAAAGTATATATTTAATAATATTTATAGTTTTATAGGTATAAGTTTTAATATTTCTTATACGTAAAACATCAATCTCGAAACTCTCATTAAATATAATATTTTTAATATTACGTATACAAGAAATAGTTATATATAAAAGTTTAATTGCAAAGTCCTTTTTTAAAATATTATAAATAACCTTATCTAATATTTAGCCTTACGCTTTATATATAATAATAGTATATATAATAGTTAAAGGAAATTAGGTTCTTCTATAATTACAGGCTCCTTTTAAGAATTCTCGAATAGACTAGAATATTGATATGGTATACTTTGGATTTGTAATATTTAGGTAATTTAAATTTTTGAAGCAATTAGATCTATAGTAGTAGTTGAAATATATTATAATAATAAATGGGGGATTGCCGGCTTTAAAGTATATATTATATATCTAATTACTATCCTACGTGATATCAATAATTATATTAATCGAACTATTAATAAAGTTAACTTTAATTTAGAGATTTTTAATAAATATAATTCTACTACCCTTAATATATGTGAATTTGCTATATAGATTACTAGTATTTATATATTTAACGTCTTTAATACTATTAGGTTTATCAGTAACTTTGATAATAAAAATTAGGCTCTTAAATTATTCCAAATATTTAAAATTATATTTATTAATTATAGTATTAGTTAGGTGCATTCGTAAAATATTATTAAATTCTTCTTAGTAGGGGATAGATAATTTGAATTTAATACAGTTAGTTAATACTTTCTAGTCCTATATAATAGGGTTATTATTTTATGGACCTTCTAATGCCTTACGGAACTCTTCTTATTTAATAGAAGTATTTTATTGGTAAAGGATTTATTGTAATTCAAAATTCTAATTAAAATTAAAATAATAAGTTTAGTTATTACATTAAATATAATTTAATTTACTTACTAGCCGCTTTCTTCATCGTTCTTTTATTTTATTAGGAAGTTGGTTTAGATTATTATTTTCGTTAAGGGTTTCGAGAGGAGTATCTAGGTTATTAGCGAATTTAAAGGGTTTTTAATAGAATAGAGCCTTCTATTTAATAGGCGTTAATTAAAAGAAATTTTTAAATAAAGGAATATCAACACTACCGAACCTTTTACTTTTATTTTTATTATAGGTTTAGCGAAAACGGTTATTAATATAATATATAATTTCTATATTTAGTATAGACTTTTTATTAATAATAAAGTACTTATAGGGCTTAAATCTATTTTAAATATTAGTAAGATTAGTATTTTATAAATTAATTAACCTTCTAATACTAAAGGGAAGTTGTAGAAGAGAATAGAGGGTATAGCTATCGATATTATTAGTTGTAACATTAGTAGGAATAATACAAACAATAGGGGTTGGGAGGTTATATATAAATACTATTTTAGTAAATTTGTGAGATAGTAGTCGAATAAGGTAGGATTTTCTAGTACTATTTCGGTTATTAATTTAAATGAGTAATTGTAATAGATTTTGATTATTGAATATTGCTTGGTAGTAGTTAATAAATTAACTAAATATTATACGTTGTTCGGTATTAAAATTATTATATATATATTAAATAATAGGCTTTGGATTAGGGAGGTTGAAAGTATTATAACGTAATTTCTAGTAATTTAAAACTAAAGGAAAGAATTCTTGGAACTTAATATAGTTATTATATTAATTATAATTAATATTAATATTATAGCGGCTAAAAACCTTACTATTGAAATTATGATTATTAGGATTAATATAATAGTTAGGGTTATCTCTGGTAATTTCTTCCTAATTAGGTTCATCCGGTTCCTCTTCTTAATTAAACGGTTTAAATTCTTCCTCTAATTTAGTATTAGGAAGTTTATTGTAATAGTTATTAGGGTAATCTAACTTATTAATATAATTTTTATAGTAAATTAAATAAGTATCCTCTAATGAATTATAATATATATTATTAATAGTATAGATATCAATAGGATATTAATAAGGATAATGTAATATAAGTTTGATTCGTATAAAATTTCGCTAATGATTTTTATATTTATAAATTAGGAAATAATTAATAACCCTTTATCTAGCATAGTCCATTAAAGGTTTAGGACGTAAATTAGTATAATCGAATTTAGTAACGAATTTAAAGAAGGATACTTTAGAATAGCGTTCTTTACGATTTATATACTTCTAGTATATTGATTGGGTCTATCTAGGTTTATTGGCTGTATTAATATAAATATTATCCTTACCTTTATTATTATTATTACTACTAATTACGGCTATTGCTATTCTACCTCCCTTTAGATTATAAATAATGATACTTCGGTTATTTCGAGGGCGGTAATTTATTGTAATAACTATACGACTATGTGTATAAAGAGGAAGGTTTAGTAATAAATAGTAGACTTTTTGAATTAACTAATCCCTTTTAATAATAAGTTTATTTATGAATTTAGCTGCAAATTGCTTGATTAGGTTTCTGGCCGTAATTTGGGGGATAATCTTATTAGCAATCTCGTTATAAGACTTAGTCTTGTTTTTAGCTTTCGAAATATATTTAACTACGTAGTTGAATATAGTATTTATATTGGTATGTAGTTGGATATTTGTGTTAGCTATCTATTTAAGTATAATAAGAGGATTATATTAATTAAGAATATTATTATTTCTTCGACCGTTAAAAAGCTAAAACCTAAGGTTAATACGGGTGGTTAGGAGGGGGTATTTATAAAGCTTCTTAGCGAAATGGAATTAATAGACCTTTTATTCGGGTCTATATAGGGAGTTCGAAGTTTGGAATTTGCTAATCTCTAGGAAAGGCTCGGATTTATTAGCGTATTCGAAGATAATAAGTATTATTATATATATATCTTTATATACTGTTAATTATAACTCTAAGTTTTTTAAAAGTAGGTTTAATAGTATTTATCCTTTTATTTATAGTATTGCTACATTTATTATAGTGGGTTGGAAGGCGATTGATGGGGATTAATTGATTTTAGGTATTACGTTGATTACTAATAGTATTTAGGGGTAGGCCTTTTAGATTTTTACCTTCGCTAAATTGCGCTTTTAATTATTTAACACCTTCGAGTATAGGATTCTATATTATAATATATAAACCCTATATTTCCGCAATTTATCTTCGAATCTTTAGATTTTTTAAATTTAAAATATTAATATTATTTGTTTAATATATTTTATAAATATAATTATTATTTTGAGTTTGAAATTCTAACCGCTATTAAAAGTTATTAAATTTAAATTTAGGCATTAATATATACTCTTTAAAAAGTTCCAATTGATAGATAAAATAGTATATAATAATATGAAGATTATTAAAAATATTGGTCTTCGATATGTAACGTCGATTATTATTATTGGCGGTTAATATATATTTTATTAATTTTTCCTAATGTAAATCGGTAGTATTGAAGGTTAGAAATATAGTTGGTATACTTAGGAAATTGATATATATAGTTAATTTATAAGACCGTTGAATTTAATAAGATTGTATACTTCGAATTGTATTAGTAAATTGGATAATAGAATTGAGAACATTTTATATTTCTTTAAATTAAGCTTCGAAGTACTTTTCGAATTATTGTTAGTTAATAAAGGCCTTAGGGTTGAATTTGGTATTTCGAATATAAAAGGCGTTTTTGCTATGTATTTAGCTACGTATTAAGGAATTAAAAGTAATATATTGAAATCTTTTGTACCGGGTAAATCGACTATTATATTACTATATTGTATATCGAATATATATATCGTATTTAATTTTCTTTATACGAGGGTTAAAATATTTAATTTGGTTATAGGGGTATAGATTAGGAAATGTTTAAAATAGTAATATTTAATTGCGTTGGAATTTGTTAATTAGTTAGCTACGAAGAGGGCCTTATTTAATATAGTAACGTTTAGGCGGAGTTGGAGCCGGAGTTGGATTGGAATTAGTAATAGGATTGGTAGTAGAGTCGGTAATAGGGTTGGGATTTGGAGGTACCGGGCCTATAGGTTGTAGAGGTGGAGATTGTAGTTATTAATTATTAGGTATATTTCTAAAATAGATTAGTAGAAAGTTGGGATACGGTATTTAATTATTACGAAGTTGTGCTTTGAATTGGTCGATATTTTTGAAAGTATTACTTAGTATATTAGGGGTTGCTCCAACCTTTATTTTATTAGTATTTTTAATAATTTCTTTAAGTCTCTCTTCTTATAATATATTTAATTTTTTAAGGATAATATTATTTATTGGAATATTAGCTATATTATCTATTACGTCGCTGTCTTCCGGTAATATATTAAATCGTTCTTATATAATCTCGATATTTAAATATTTAGGGTAGTTATTTTTTAAGAACCGAAGCTATATATTAATTTTATGTTGGTTAACTTTGAATTTTTTACGTATTCGATTAAGGGGTGGGTAGTTCTGAGTATTGTATAGTTGAAGTAAGACGATATCGATTTCTTTAGGTAATTAGGGTAGTTGGTGGTAGATATAGGAAATATTACGAAGAAAGTTGATATAATAACCCTTATACTTTCATTATTGGCGGTTAAAGGTATAAATGTTTAGTAGGATGTTAGTATATTAATTATAATATTTATAGTGTTGAAAACTTACTAATATAGATGTGGATTTGTATAATAAATATTTCCTCTATTGGGTTAAAAGGTGGCAATTAATATTTATTAGTATTAGGATTAAAAGTATTAAAGTCTATTTCGTTATTTATGGTATATTTGAAAGGTTTACCCGGCCGAAGGTCTATGTTAATACGGCGATATTATTTATAAATATTTTAATTACTAATTCTAATAAATTTTAAATTCAATTACTTTCTTAAATAACGGTCGTATTTCTTTATAGTCTTAGTATTTAATATAGTTTAATAATCAAAAATATATTAATAATCCGAATCTATAATTACCTAAGTATTTATATTATTATCAAAAATAGGGTCCCATTTCAATTCAATATTAGGAAAGCTAGGAAATTAAGGATTGGGAGGCTAGGGTGGTTAGAGAGGCTTTGGACCGCGTAGCCGACCTCTTCTACGCTAGAAAGCTTCGGGCTAGTATTGGAATTAAGATTAGGATTAGGATTAAGTCTCTAAAAAGCTATAGTCCTATATAAAGTCGTTAATATTGAATATAACACTTAAATTATTAAGAGGGTTGCGTATTTATAAGCAACGTTAAATTTGGAATAGGTTATTATTATTATTATTAAAATAGTAGAAGTTATTAGGATTATTTTTATCTTCTTCGTTTTTATAGAATAGTTCTTAATATTGTTTATAGTAATTACGTTTAATACCCTATCTATTAAAGAGATCTATTCGTTAAAAGTCCTAATAATAATTGAGATAGACTTTATTTTCCTTTCGGATAATATAATTTAGATTAGTATTTCTATATATTATATAGAATTTAATAATAGGATTTTTATTAATAGGGCGGCGTGCTAATTTATATATTGGGTAAAAGAAATAGGGTATTTTTTCTTCGTTGGGTTAAGCATTAGTATTATTATTATTAGTAAATTATATTAGAATACCTATATTAGGAGAATCTATTAGGGGTGGTAGAGTTGGCTGTTTTTCTTCCTTAGCTCTCCTTAAGTATAGAAAATAGTAATTTCTTTCTAGGAAATTATAGGTGATATAGTCTAAATAATTAGTTACTCCTTTATAAATAAAATAGATTTTATATTAAGAATTGAGGTTGTATTGAGTAGATAATAAATAGAGTAAGTAATTGTTAATTTCGGGATTCCGTTCGTTAATATAGCGAGAATAGTAATAATAAGGGTAAATAAATCGTTAATTATTATTATATATAATATAATTACTTATAATTGGGTTTTAATTTATAATAATTCGAATAATTTAGTAGTTTAGGTAGGTGAATCGGTTATTATTATTATAGAATTGATAGGAGCCGGTAATTGGGTTACGGTTCGTAATAAGTAGTATAATATAATATTAGTAATATATGAATCGTTCTAGCTAATTGGCGTTTAATTCTAAATTGGAATATTATTAGGCGATTAATATTATTAATAACGGGGTAGGTATAATATTTTCTTCTTTATTACGGCGGCGATAGCGGTGATTATATTAAATCCGGTCCCTTTTACGACGGGTTCGAACGGTTTTTTTTATTATTTTATTGAATAATAGTATTAGTAAACGATATAGTAATTTAAAAATAGAAGATATATTTATGAATATAGTCTACCTATTTTATACGGAGTATTTTATTTAATACGAATAATTTTGAATTTAATAGTTTAATATTAGGAAGTATATATTTTTAACCTGGATGTATTAGTAGTAGTCGATTGAGTATTAAATTATTGAAGTTGAAGTTGTAACGATTAAATAGAACAATTAATAGACTATTGTAATTCTAAATTAATTTTCCAAATTGATTAGGGTTAAAGAGTCTATTAATATTAAAGTTATTAAATTTATAGTAGAGGAGGTTGGTATAGTTGTTATTACTATTTAACTTCGAATTCTTAACAGGTAATTATATAAAGTCTAAACTCCCTTTATTATTATTAACTTTATTCAAAATCTAATAACTTTTATATAGAAATATTAATTTCCTTATTATTAAAATATTAATAGGGATTAAATCTTTAAAATATTAAAGGTTACAGTTGTATAGATTTTCAAATTTATTAAAGGAGCGGATTATTAAAGATTTATTAGATAGGAATATTATTAAAAAATTTTATAACCTTTAAGAACGGAGGTCGCCAGTTAATTTAAGTTCGGCTATCTTCCAGTAATAATAGTAAAGCGTTTTCGGGATTTTATTTATTATTAGTATTAACAATAGTAATATTAGTAGGAGTAATAGAATTTGCGGTAGATTATAGGCTGGAAGCTATTCGACGTTATTAAAATCGATTTTAAGATAAAAAAGTTAGTTATTTGAAATATAGCCTATTACCAACTAGCTAGCTAGTATTACCTAAATTATATTTGTAACTCCCTACGGTTCGGATTATAGTATTACCTATTATTAAGTATCTTATTTACCCGTAGGTAGTAAAACGATACAGTATATTGGGATTCTATTAGTAAGATTTATATATATTTAAAAATTTATTATTAAATAGGTAATATTAGTTAATTAGTTAATTAATAGGAAGGGAAATAATAATACATCAAATAATAATATTGATTAAAGGGAGATAAATAATTTATTAAAGTACGTTTATTACGGTAAACGTTATAAGTGATTATAATAAGGTTAGGATTATTTTTACTGATAAATATTAGTATTAATTTCTTCTTACTGTAATTAATATATTACCGAATAAATATAGGACCCGGTTAATTCTGCTCTTAATTGCCGGGAGGCAGTTCTTAACTAGGATTGAATTTTATATTAATTAATTATTCAATAAATTAATAGAATAATTAATTTAATAGAATAATAAAGATTAAAAGAATAAAAGATAGAATGTTTGGGTTGGTTGAAAGTTATAAAATTAATAGATTTTCGTAATTATTTTCCTAATTTACATCGATAACTTATTTCTATAGATTTATAATAATATTATTAACGTCAATAGAGTAATAGGGTGAGTTAAATTAATAATTTTACCCTTCTAACTTCATCTTAATAGTTTATAAGTCGATTAATATTCGGAGAATTCTTTATATTTTAAAGAGTTAGTAAGGATATTATATAAGGATATTAAGTTAGGGATATTAAGAAGGTAAGTAAATTTATAGAAGGTAAATATTAGTAAATAGTTTAACAAGTATTAGGAGGGGTATAGGGGGGAGGAAAGAAAGAAATTTATTATTTAAGTAATAGAAAAGTAAATTTACCGGTTTTATACCGAATAGTAATAAAAGGTATTAGAACTTATCTATAATAATATTAGGGGGGGATGCGAAGAAATAAGAGGAGGTATTAGTATTAACCTAGATTACTCGTACGTACGTTTATTCCAATAGCAAATACTATTATTAATAGGTAAATATTATAAAATATTAGTTATATTAAAGTTGATTTTAGGTATAAAATATTAATTGTATTGAAATTAATTCTAAATACAAAATATTAGTTATATTATATTAAAGAAGAGAGAAATTGAGGGTTGAAAGAAGCCGGGGGGAGGGGGGCAATTTCTTCTACCCTTTTAGGAGGGAGCTAATAGGTATTAGAAATTTCCGTTAATTTAAGTAACGGTCGAAATTATATTAGGGTTAATTAATAAATAGTATTGCAATTACTTTATTAGTATTGAAAGATAGAAGGTAAAGGGTAGAAGTAGGTGGAAGGTAGAAGGTAGAAGGTGGAAGGTAGTAGGATAATTTAAAGTAATAGTTATTAGTAGTGATTTATAAATAAAGTAAGGTGCGATTGATATATTTTACTAATAGTTATATAAATAGCCGTATAATCGATTAAAGGTTTTAAATTAATAAATATTAACGATTCTAGACGATTCTTAGTATTACGCAATAGTTATAATAATAAAAGAATATTAGTATTATTAATAGAAAGTAGTAGATTTAGCAATAACGTAAATAGTAGTATAGTTGGCGCGCCGACCTGCCGGGAGTATTAGAATTATTAGGAATATTAGAATTACCGGGAGTGCTAGCTAGCCGGGAACCCGTACCACAATTGTATATAAAGCTCTAAAATAGCTACGCAATTATTTAACGGGATTTTATTTGCAATATTGTACAATACCGTATGCTACCCTATATTTTAATATAAATAATATAGGAGATATAATTAATTAAATTCTATCTAATAACAACTTTTGTATTTTAATATATATAATTATTATAGAGGTATAGCTGTTTGAATATATTAAAAAGCAGTACTATCTGCGTTGTTATTGAGACTGTGTCTTGCTTGGCGCTAAGAGTTGCCTATTTGGGATTACTAAGACGTGCTAAACGGGTAATTTTCTATATTCTGGCCTATTATAGATAGAACCGCCACGCCTTCCTCGCGACGATATGGGGCCTATGGTACTACGACTTCTGGTGTGGGGTCTTCGACCACCATAATACTCTTGGGCCCCGGACATCGCTCTCTCGTGAAGTTATGGGCGTTTCAATAAATATAATCTTTCTAATAGTAATATAAGTAAATAAAATTGAAATTTATTTAATAAGGCGGGAAGGAATAGTAGGGAAAATCAGAAGGATGAATACTATAGACGGAGGGGGGAAGGGTATTTAATAGAAACGTAAAAGGTGGTTAACATGAAGAAGATAATAGAATATACTTTAATAATATTTAATTCTAATAATATAATATAAATAGTTTAATATTTTCTAAACCCTTTAATTGTTCCGTATACGCTATTACCTTATTTATAAGATCAATACCGACTGTTGAGAGGATATCTTATTTAAAAAGGGGGTATAATTAATTAACTTAAGTAACGACCCGGATATATTCTAATTAATCGTAGGAGAGGTTGAATTCTTTAATATAGTAGTAGTCATAGAAGTTATAAATAGATTTTAAAGCGCCCTAATATATATATTCAAATTTATTAATTACAAGCGGACCGTTTAATAATTCAAATAGTACTACTATAATTAGTTTCTAAAAAAGTATATAAATTATTTAAATATAAGCGTACCGCAAATGGCATTATACTTAAACTTATTATAAAGGGCTAATATATATTTAATATGTATATTCCTCGAATTACTTTTAATATAATTAATAGCAAATAAAAGGGAAATATAAGGGTATTTGTACAAATGGGATTAACGTTAAAAAAGTAACTTCAAAGTTAAAAGAAATTTTCGGCTATAAATTTAGTAATATAATTTTTAAAGGGGTATTTAATACGAATTGATAGGGCTTCCGCCGGTAGAAGGGTAATAATAGTAATGATTATTGAAGAGAGAGTAGTAAAGGGCGGTATAGTAGAAATACGAATTTAAATATAAAGAAAAATCTTAATACTAAAATCTAGTAAAATTAGGAAAATAATTTCCTACCGAATCCTAATCGACTAAACTAACGAAAGCGTATTTTTTTATTAGAAAGGGAATAAAGGAAAATGATTTAAAGAGAATTTAATTGTAGTAAACTAGATTTCGAAAACCTATTACTTATATACAAGTTTATTAACTTCAAATATAGAGAAATACAAATATGGAGCCCGGGGAAGTATAGGGGGATAGTCTTTATTATTATTTACTTCAATAAATTCTATAATAAATCAGCGTTATTACAATAAAGGTAGGGGAGGTTATACGACTTTAACTAAAATTACTAAAGGGGTCGTAGTGTAAGAGGGATAAGGAGTAGCTTCGGCGGTATAGGAAATAAACCGACCGCTACATATATATATTTTAAAAGTATTGGCTCAATTCCCAAAGGACAAGCTACCAATTAATTAAGAATATAGGCGAAAGGTAGGCGAAAAATATTATAATTATATTTATACATAAAAGACGGCGAGTTATAAATTAATTAAAAAATATATTAATGACTACCGACTATAATAGATTATAGTCTACTAACTTGTTTTTTTATATTGATATAAATTCTATTTAAATATTTATAAATACTATAAAATCCTATACTAATTTAACGCCCTAGCGCAATATCGGATTATCCTTCCCACAAGCCCGACCTAATATAGGCGTTTATCGTTCTTAATCCAACGCTTCGGCCGGCGGAGGGGAGCAGCAGCCGTTGGGGTGCTCCAGTGCATTAGCCCTTAGCCTCCTGACACCCAGTCCCGCTGACCCATGCCCATTGCACAGCCACTCGGATGCGAGCGATTTGATTAGTTTTAGATTAGATAAGGAGTGGTCCGGGCGTCTAGGATCTAGAAGTATATCTTCCAACTTAATAGCCCGCATAACTTTTACCTTTTATTTTACTCTTTAAACGTAAATTCTATATTGAACGTTAATGACATTATAGCCCCACGTCGCCTAGTATATACCTTTATACTATTCACAAATTATTTTTCTATTAGGGGCGGTATTAAATGTCTTATAAATAGAAAAGCTATAGCGTAGTAATATAGTAATTAGAATTAAAGATTAGGATAAAGCTAAAAATTCAATGCGTGACATATTGTAATTGCCCTGTTCCCTTTTCAAGGAATTCTAAGAAGGAAACTAAATTTATTAGAGTGGTAAATTGTTTTTAAAAGAAAATACCGCCGTTACGGTAATTCGTAATAATATTGAAGCTATGTAATAGCGTTATATTTATTTTAATTTTAACGTTTGAAGGAAGTACGCCTCTAAAGAAGGTTAATTTCCCCTTTCCGAGGTTAGATATAAATCCTTCGACCTTAACAATTTTATTGGTCCTTATGTTCATGACGTTGCCTTATATATAATCGACGTTAATGATAATAATAATAAAAAGTTCGATTTATTGAATCTCGCCCCCGAAGGGCGTTATAAATATTACTTTAACCATATATAATCTATTGCCTATTGCGTATATTCTCTTCTTCATAAAGAAATACCGACTTTCAATTGAAAGGAACGCTTCTACAGTGTATTTGATTACTTCTATTCTAATAAAAATACTTTTGAACTCTTTTCCCCTATAATTTAAGAAGGTAAAGGTGATATTGTAGCTAAAACCTTAAATAGACTAATGATTTATAATCAATTTATTATTCTGATTGAAAGTTCCTACAAAGTTATATTTATGGAAATCTATATTTGTACAGCTCATTTTATCATTACTATAATATAATTTAGGGATTTCGGTAATATATTTAACTATCATATAATCCTTTCTATCATCCTTTCTATCCTTAAAAACTAGGTTGATTACTTTAATTCAATGGTAATCAAATTATTTAAAAATCACTAATAGAGTTCTTGATCCTCCGGCCTCTAATAGCAATCTCTATACTTCCAATGCTAGTTTTTGATAAACCTTCACGAAAAATTAAATAATTTAAGAAGGAGAATAAACATTTATCAACCTCTTTAGAAATAGTACCTAGTTTATTAGTGAAATCATTATTAGTAGTAAAAACCCTTATGATTCCCATAAAAATACTAATAAATATAATATTTTTAAGGGATTCAAGAACAGTCCTCCTTCCTCTAACCCCTACGGAACAATTAATCTCGTTTCAATACTCTAACGATTATTATGACTTCTATAATTTATTGCAACGATAGCAAATCTTCTACAGGAAAAAAGAGTATTAGAGAATTCTATGATAGTAATAAAGAGGATAAGGTTCCCTGCGATATTTTGATATTATTAAAATAGATAAATTTTAAAAGTCATATTAATTACTTCAATAATAACCGATAGAGGTTTGATTTTATTATCCACTGTTTAGTTAGTAAGGTAGCTTGAACTCTATTATCCTATTTAAATTTCATTTACTTCAATTTATTCATTACTTCCAACGACCGATTAAATTATTTATGGGAAGAGTATTACAGTTATAGTGTTTACCAAAAAAACCTTTTATGGAATTTAATAGTTTAAAAATGAAGTATAGTAAACACTTTGAAGCTTTTAAGAATACTTTTTTATATTTAAATAGTCAATACCGCTGTTTTCAAAGTATAGAAAAGGGTAACCTCTGTTATAAAATTACGAGAGAGTTTTAAACCCTTTCAAATAATTTAAGGAAAATATCCTTCCGATTAAGTCGCTTGATAAAAGTAACGGAGTGAATATATGGAAGAATCGCTTATATAATAGGAAGTAAAGCTTTTACTATAATAAAAATCCCAAAGAGATTACTATTAGCCTCAAAATCATAATAAAGACTTCTATATTCGAACGCCCTACCCTAGAGAAAATGAAGGAGTTTATCTATAAAGATTGCTACCTTAGCTACTATTAGGAAGGAATATATAACTAGCAAATACCCCTATAAGGAGAAGCTCGCTAAGCGCTTTAATACCTATTTAAACATTATTACTAACGATTTATAAGGAAAGGTTCTTCTAACGTTAAAGAGTTATTAGATACTTTATGTTCAGACACATTCACCCCCTATAGTAATAAGGATAACGCTTCGGGATTTGTCAAAGGAAACTAAATACCTTAAATCGAATCTCCCTCTAAAGTAAAATATGTATTATAATATATTGAATATCTTTAATATATAACACCCACATTAGAATTTCTACAACCATTTAGAAACAAGGACTTCCTTTCTCGTAATTTATAATATAGCTTTCAATAGAATTAATAATCATAGTCTTATTCCCTATACTATAAACTATAGCGCCTTATTGACATAGGGTCCTTCTCTAGTTCTTTAGAGGGGAAAACCGTGCGGCGTTAAGTGCCGCCGGGTGAAAACCTCTAGCTTTATTTCGGCCGTAGCTTTCTATAACGCTCCTTTTTTGCTTATAGCCATTGTAATAGCACGATTCGGGGCATAAGCAAGGCTGGGCTAATGAAGCCGATTTAAATAAGTTAATAAAGCTAAAGAGTAGAAAAGAAGATGTAGCCGAAGGCAGGTAGGAGCGTTATGGATTTAAATACTATTATACGTTTCTACTAAGCCTAACCGCTTCCTAAGGGTGCGATAAGGTGCCCGATAAAGCGTACCCGGTTGGATAGGTTTAATAGGTATATAATAAGGTATAATATTTACTAACATTATAATATTACTCCCCCCTCCCGACAAAGGTTCAGCCTTAAAGTCGAAAAAAAAAATAATGAAAATGGGAAGAAATATTAATATATAATATATAAAGATAATAGTCCGAATAAAATTCGAATACGTATGTTTTCTAAATAAAGGATAGTCTTTTTCGGGGTAAGATTCATTATAATTTCTAATCTATTCCCTCTATACCGCTATATTAAACTATTAATCTTATAGACGTTTATTCTTTTATTAATCTTCCGCCGCTTATATTGATTCAATAAGCTATTCATTACCCTTCTTTTATTTTAGTAATAATTTTCTCTTTACCCTTTTCTGATTAATCTATTAGAGTAGTGTATAAATAACCTTCCTATTTACGCTACTTTATTGTCGTCTGTATAATCTATATATTTTCTTCTTCTAGTTAATTTTTCCTTTAAATCTCTAGCCTACCAGGGGGTTTAGTTTATTGGGGTTTTCCCGGTAGAATTTCTTGATTAGTATTAGAGAATTCTTAAAATTTTTAGCTAATTATTAAGTTGGGTCGGGGTTTTATCCTTTCTATTTAGTTTAATAGAATAATTATTTATAAAGGAGTTTAGAGGTAAGGAGTTTTATTACCTTCTATTCTTTTTAGTTGCTAATTATTTCGTTTAATGGGTTTTTAATATTTAACTTGGTAGTAGGTTACCTAAATCTTTTTTTTTTTATCAATCTATATGATAAATCCATGTCCTTTTCTATGATTTTAGAAAACTTAATTTGTAGGAGTATCCCTTTATAAATTCGATAAAATATAGGATATAGATTTATAGGAAGTCGAGTTTAGAATTAGGACGATCTATAATTTAATTTCTTTTATAATAAATATTTTATTGCTAATAATGAAATTAGAAGGTCGGCAATTTCAGTTTACCTATTCTGTTTATCGGTCTTTCACTTTGGTAATTACTACGCAGGCGGAGGCCTAGAGTCAATTTGACATCAATATTAATTCTTAAGTATTTTACCGGACGAATTCTTCTTTAATGGGAAGCTTTCTTAAGTCAAATCTTAGAAACTAATTGAAAAGTATAGGTATAGGAAAGTCGAAAACCACTTCATAAGGGGAAAGATTTTTTAAATTATTATAAGGTAGTATTATTTAAATTATATTTAAAGCGGGTAAAGTTACGAATTAATTATTTTGATTATAATTCATAAAGGGTTTGAACCTTCAATCGATATACTAATTTATGATTTCGGTTTGTCTAGCGGTTTACAAATACCCGAGTAAATTGAATTTCTAAATTAGTTTCTAAATACTAAATAACTCTTATATGAAATCCGAGATAAATTAGAGGCCGTTATTACTAATTATTGCCTATAAGTGGCCGAAAATCCAGGAAGGTCCGTTATAATAGAGAAAAACCGTCTCTTAAACTATAATTGTATCTTTATAGGGATAAATCTAAAATAATTTGGAAAAGCGGTGTATTATAACTAATACATTATTTAAACTGTACTTTTCAATTGGTATAGCTTTAAAATGGATAAGAATTGATTACTTAGCCTAGTAATCTTCTACTAATAGTACGGAATATAATAAACTA
Organism: Neurospora discreta FGSC 8579; assembly: GCA_009805215.1. NCBI lineage: Eukaryota > Fungi > Ascomycota > Sordariomycetes > Sordariales > Sordariaceae > Neurospora > Neurospora discreta. The sequence goes on along the minus strand of RANX01000073.1, from coordinate 155,169 downwards.
GGAATTTTATTCCTAAGGAGTTTAAACGAACGGTAAACCTAATAGTTGTTTACAAACTAATTAATATTTACAATTATTCCGGGCTACTAATATTTATTATAAATTAATCTCCCAATTTTATTCCTTTTAAGGTAGGCTGTAGTAATTCTAAAATAGGTTTTATATATTACGCTAATATGTAGATTATCAGTTTTCACAATTACGAAACGTCCTCAAAAATAAATAAGCCATAGATTAGAATAAGAGGACCTTCGGTTATTATTTTAGTTTAATAGATTATCAACGAAATATCCTCCTTATCAGCCTATAGGAGTTTATTTATTAAAATCAAATTGAGTAATAAGGGTGGTTATTCTTTATTAAGGAATAAGGCTACTTTTGAAGTATCCGCGTTATTACCTACGAGTATAAAATAGCTATTTTATTATTTCAATAGCTTTGAAGTATATTCATCTTCCTTCTTATCTTTAATAATTTTCAAATCTTCTAATTTTCTAAATAGAATATTAGTATTTATATTATCTTTACCTATGCGATAGGTTATACGGAATTAATCTTACTTAAGAAGTTTAACTACTATATTTATTAATTAACAAAGAGCTTCTTAATACTGAAATATTCCAACGCTTAGTAATTGGTATAGATTATAAATAGGGATTCTCTTACACCCTTCAACTTAGGGCGCTATATTTCTAGAGCCCTAACTACTATTAATAAGTTGTTATTGTAAATCTAATGAATAAATTCGGCGGGGGCTATCATTTTTTTTAATAAAATGCTACTAAATACCACTTTTTATTATTTTCCTAATATTAGGATATTACTCCTATACAAACGCTATCCAAAATATCTATCTCTACTTATTTTTCTTTATTATAGAAGAAGTAAATTAAAACAGCAATTTTCAATAACTTCTTTCTTAATTCTTTAAAACTATATTAGTAATGTTTAATTTACTAAAGGCTAAATAAATTACTAGTAAACTTATACAGGGGTTTTGCTATTCGGCTAAATATACAAATAAATTTACAATAGAAATCATAGGACTTTAAAAAGGTTTATACTCCTTGAACTGTAATAGGTTCCTTCTATTCCTTTACTACGGCCCCCTTATTAAAGTTTTTCGAAATATTATTATTACCAATAATAAAGCTTAGGAATTTTAGGTTCCATAATATAGAATTTATACTTTTTGATATCTGCTTACAACCTTACTCCTTGCAATCGGTTTGAAACCTTCCGGATATAGATTTCGTAGTCTTTAGCATTATTAGAGTAGATGAAAATATTATTAATATGAGTATTATAAAATATATTAATATACTTTATTAGAATATCGTTAATCAACTTTGAGAATGAGGATAGATTATTAAAGAGTCTGAAGGGTAATACTTAATATTTACAAACGGTATACTAAATTATAAAGGTTATTAAATTTTCAAAATTGAGGTTTATATAAATTCGGTAGAACGCCTACCGAATATCGATTTTATAAAGATTTTAACTTCATTAATACAGGTTAGAGTTTCTTTGATTAAAGGTAGAGGATAACGATCCTTCTTGAATAAGGCGTTTAATTTATGATAATTCATATAGAATTGTAAACTATTATTAATTCTAAAAATGAAAACTACGGGTATTACTTAAGGTACTTAATTTAATTTAATCAATTTTTTTTAGATGTTACTGGTAATATATTACCTATATTCTTCAAATTCTTATAAAATTATTTTACAGAGGCTATTATACTTAAACTCCTCGGGTCTTCTTCCGTCTTTTGAAATAATTTAATAACCAATTCCATTTCTTTTATTAAATAGAATATTAGAGGCGGATTCACTAAATAGATTGTAATAGGTATAATATTATTTAAATAGCTTCTCGTTTATTGATCATTTAAATTCTTTTTCGTCCGAATTTAGGAGGTCCCGTCCGGACTATAAACTTTCGGTAAATCTATTAATTTCGTATTAATCAATGATTTCAGCTTAATCCTTTCATTGGATATAATGATTAAAGGTAATGGAATTTACGAAAGTTAAGTCTTTCAGTTATTCCTCCGTTTATACGAATATTCGTTCTAATTAATATAATTTTTATTGATCCTTTAGATGGAATAGGTTCTAGTTTTTTTTTTTTTTAGGTTATAACAGTTCGCTAAAATCGAACTATACCTCTTTAGAACTATTATAAAATTTATGTTCTATTTAATCTGTTATTTAATATTGATATAATATATGCATAGGTTGAAGCGGTTCGCCCCGATAGATATTCTAAGGTTTCTAATTTAAGGGTATTACTTTTTTAGTCTCAGGGTTTTTCGTATTTTTAGCTAAAACCTAGAGTTTTTTAATATATTATTAAATAGTTCAATAACTTTTTCATTATTAGATATATTCCTGAGTTTTAAACTTTCTTAATTTACGTATTTGGGATAACGATCCGTTATAACGCCTTTTATCTTTTCCCGCAATTAATATTTCTCTCTTGAGGATATTTTATCAGAAGAAAGGGTCTTTAATAAGTACTACTTCTTAATTTATAGAGATATTGGTTATAATAACATAGAGAATTAAATCCTTTCAGTAAAATAATGAATTCCGGCGATTATTAGGTATTGCATCATATTCAATAGTTATATACAATTAATGATTCTTTTGTTCTTTAAGTGAGGAAGGATGATAACTTATTAGTTAAAAAATAAAAGCTATTAATATATAAAATTATATTAAAAACTAATTAATGATATCGGGGGATGATTTCCTATAAAAAGATATATATCCGCGGGTGAAATTATTATATATTAATATATTCAATCGATTGATAATCTTTTATGTAAAAAAAGCATTTATTATCAAAAAGGTATTAATCTTAATATTCAACAAGGTAGAATATAGTATTATTAATAGGCTATTGTATATTAACGTATATAAAACTAAGAAGGGAGTGTTACTTCTTCCTAAATATTATTTCAAATTAAAGCTAATCACTTAAATTATTAATAAATTATATTCGGTAGATACTTCTCTTAAAAAGTGTCACAGGGTGGCTGCCTATATAGTGTGCACTTCGGATTCTGCCTTGCAAGCAGAATTACGTCTACCTTTTACCGGGTAGTTTGGCGTTGTCGGGATATGTGCACTCCTGCCCTGTCATAGTAAATAGAAAACTTGACTTAGGGTCCTTAATTTTCCTAATTATCTTTATATATAGTCTCCTCTGTATTATAATTGTAGTACTCCTTTTTAACGGTATCTTCAATTTTAATAATAGAATTTCCTTAAATCTAATTAGCAACCTTGGTAATACGTACATCTAACGCGCAGTTGAACTTATTCTTTTCGAAGTATACTGTTTAATAAATAACCTAGTTTCTTATAAGCGAAGTAGAATCCTAGATATTATAAGCGTTTCAACTTTTCATTAAAGGGTCGTTTGGAGTACGAACCATCGTTAGGCTTCGCAGATTTCGTATATAATTTTCTCGTATTTAGATTTATAATTTTTATTTAAGACGTAGCGGGATATTCCGGACGTAATAGGTACGCCAGCGGAGGCGGCACCAAATTAATTTTCGTTTATATATTTACCTTCATTTAAGGATTAGAGAAGTTTACAATATTATTTGAAACTAGCCTCGGAGAGGTACGTAATTTCGATTAGACTACGTAGGTATAGGGTAAAGTGGCGTCGTATTTCTAATTTTCATCATTCTCTTAAATAACAGTATTATCTTATTAGACAAACGAATTTAATTTTAAAATCCTTAAAGGCTTCCGCAGTTTTTATATAAAACATCTAAAGTTCGTATATAATCTTTTCACAGGTAATTTAACCGTAATAAACATCCTATAAGTATTTAAAAAATATTTTATAGGTATAGAAACAATCCGGGTAGGTTCTATATAGAAAGGGTCATACGTTATTAATTATATTATTTCCTAAACAGTTACAAATCCTACTAAATTTAGCTTTATTGTTATTATAGTAATTTATACTAATACAAAATTTATTCTCTTCTTAGTAGTATTAAATAATGAAAGTAATTTCATCTTCGGAAGGATTGTTAGAGAAATATAGTACGTCTACTTTAACCGACTTTTCTTTAGATAGCGACAAAGGGGTTTGAGAAATAGGAGTACCGCTATAGCTATAGGTCTGGAAATGGGAATTTTGGTACTTAGGAACCTTCTTATTACTATATTTATATTTATTATTAAAGTCTGATTCGGGGTTAGGGGAAGGAAGTCTACCGCTTCCTACGACGATGTAAATTTTTTTGAAATAATTTAGTCTGGTTATATATGAACATTCCGGTTCCTAACTCCTTCCTGTACCTCTATAATAATTATTATTATTAAAACGACTATTACTATAAGGGTCGTGGTCTTTACTAATAGTAAAAATCTTATTAATATCATTATAAAAAGATAAATGAGGAAGATAGTAGTTTTGCGACGCAATTGTATTTTAAACTATAATTAATTTAATTCAATATAGGCTACGGCTAATTCAACCTTTAATTCGCTTTAATAAAAAATAGTTATATTTATAGAGGTAGAAGACTTTTAAGCCTTATATTTGTATTCCTTAGTTTTACTTTCGATATTTTTCTCTACATAGGTATATTTTAGGTTCCATATACCTTCTTTTTATTAAATTGAATTCGAAATAACTTTACAAATTATAGCCTCTTAAATGGAAATATAGATCTCCTCTTCTCCAAATTCATTATTAAGCTATATACTTATCTTTTCTTATAATTATATAATAGTATTAAAGTTTACAACCTTAATCGATTAACCTCTTTTAGAATATTATTTAGCTACATTTACAATTCTATAGCTTTCTTTCTTATATAAATAACTTACTTATTGAATATTTTAAAACTAGCTTCTATATTATAAATCAGATTGTAGAGGTATAAAACAATTCCTACGAATATTTCTAATATTAAGAATTGAAAACGTACCTTAATTTAAAGATTAATAATATTTTTATCCTAAATTCGTTTATAGGTATATAAATCTATGAATCCCTTGGATTTAAATCAGGAAGCTTTACTTATAGTAGTAATAGATTTAAAATAAATTATATTATCCTTTTAGTATTTAAAAGTAGTATTGAATTGAGCAGTTCTAATTATTACGTTAATCCAAAAATTCTCTGAAACCTTTGTAAGAATCGGTTCGGAAACTTTGAAATAGATATTTCATATATATCCAACTTGATAATTATTTACTATCATAAATCTATTATATATAGATTTAACGTCTTCGTCTTCCCTACTTAGCGTAATAGTTCTAATATTTTCTACGTTAGAAGAGTGCATCGAAGAGATAGTAGCTATAACCTCTAGTAATATACAACGGATTTAAGTTTTATTATTTTAACTGCAATAATGATAAAGAATAGATTATGTATTGTTAACGAAATAGATATTGCGAAAACGGATACCTGGGGATCAATATGATTATCTACTTTTATTATTCTTAGGGGTTTCGGGGGGTAGCAACCGGTAGTTACCGGATAATCTACTAAAATCGGATTCGTTTTCAATATCTGCGTAGTAAGAATCTTTATAAGAATTACCGTTGTCGTTATATAATAAATTAAGCGGAGGTTTAAATTGGCCTCTCTTCTTACTAAAGGGCGAGCGCGCTATATGATTGATAGGGGTAAGGAGGGGGTACGATTCGTATACTACTAAGCAGGATTATTAAAATTATTAAGTTGAAATTGGAGTATATACAAAGATCGCTATATTACGGGATTCGTATGTAGTAGGATTGTTGGTCTTTTTTAGATAGGATGTTTTATAACGTTCCTATTATAGTAGTTAGCCTTATTGAAATCTAATAGTACGATTCGGGGTATAGGCAAGGCCGGGCCAACGAAGCCAATTTAAATAAGTTAATAAAGCTAAAGAGTAGAAAAGAAGAAGTAGCCGAAGGCTAGTAGGAGCGTTACGGGTTTAAATACTATTATACGTTTCTACTAAGCCTAACCGCTTCCTAAGGGTGTAATAAGGTGCCTGATAAGGCGCGCCCGGTCGTATAAGTCCATCAGGCATGCGATAGGGTATAGCATGTGCCAGTGCTATGACAGCCATAACGGTTCTCACCTACTGCTATAGCGAGTTAATTTCACTACTCCTACCGCAATATAATCCTAATATTTGAATAATAAGGATAATAGGGACGAAATTAGGCCTAGAGTACCGCCTTCTTTACTATTCTTCCAATTTATTTTCCACTATCCCTTCTTTAACCCTCTCCCCACTTCCCTATTCTTTCTTCCTATTTACTTCCCTACTTCTCTACTTCCTTACCCCGCTTACTAATACCTCCGCCCTATCTATTTACTCTCTTACCCTATAAATTTACTTCTATTCATAATAATATAAAAACCCCCTCCCACTTATTTATATAATTCTTTACGCAATGTCCCTTCCTGATTTCCTTCCATCTTCTGCCCTATTAGGATTTCCTCTAATTATTATTACCCTAACCTAACTAATTTAGTTCTTTAATTAGAAATCTCCTTCCCTAATCCATCCCTAGGCCTTATATCCCCTATAGGTTTAGAACTTACAATTCTCGCTTCTAACTTTCATAACGTGTTTAATAGTTATTTTCCTTAAAATTAATATAATTCATTTCCCTATCTTTTCTACCCTACATACTAACTCAATTGATATCGTTTATAAAACTCCTTACTTCTACTATACTCCAAATTTTACTTCTATTTTAAAGTCTAGTAATAAATTTAACTCCCTTCGCGCCTTCCGTACAATCGTCGCTAGATATTTTTATTTTATTTCAGCTTCTAATAAATTTCCTATCTTCTATTTTCTTTCATCCTTCATTACTATTTAATTTCCATATCTAACTACCAGTACCTAAAACGCTACCTACATTCATACCGCTAATAAATATACATTGAAAGTCCCTACCGGCCTTTATAATGCCCGCAACGTTATTTGGGCAGTAATTATTATTATAGTATTAGGTAATTAGGATAAATACAACCGGAGACTGGATTCCTTCGTTTGTACTACTAACAACTTTATCAACCGCATGTATAAACGTGTCGAGCGTAACAGCATACCCACCAGCCTCGACCTTCTTCCCCGCGCCGCGAACCATGGTACCGCCGAGTTTCTCAATAAAATTGCTATTTCCATTTCGAATATATTCATTAATATTAGAGCTAATACTAACATTATTATAAACCTATCGTTCGTCCGCAAACTACAAAAATCATTAACATTACCTATTTATAATATTTTCGACTACGGGTTTATTATATTATATACAGTAGCGTAGCCCGATTGTATTAGTATTATATTAAAGGAGTATATGAAAGTCTAAAGTCATAAAGTAAAGGATCAATGGCCTGTTTTTTTAAACCTAAAACGGAGTATAATTATAGGAAAGATATAGCTAGTTAAGAACGATATTTTCATTAACCCTACCCATTTATAATTATTCTTCTTTACCTATTAGAAATTGAATTATTTTCGACATTTCAAATTTAATAAAGATGTTACTTTAGTAAAGTATTCTAAATTTTAGAATGACGTTGAGGATTAAAAAGCAAAAGGAAAATATAAGACGTTGACATAGATTAGAGAATTATAAAACGGTATATAATAAGAGAAACTCTATGTGCACGTTGGGTCATCTCTATCTACACGTTGATCCACTTTTTCTCCCACGTATAACCCTAACTCTGTATACCCTCCACCGACCTGTACTAGTCTTAATCGTACCGCGCCCGCTAAACTCCTAGATTTTAACCTATTATACCTATATGAGGGTCGTACTAGCTACCCGTTGTATTATACTAGCTACTTAAAATCAATTTAGCGATTATTTCAAACTATGCCTCGTTGTATTACTTTACTTACTAAACTTACTATTGCCCTTATTAATTAATTAGTTAATCTACTATATGAAGTATCGCTAGCTATTATTAACTTCATAAAGTATATGTATTTAGCCGATGGTATAGATCAATTTATTATTTTCTAATATATGTCCGTAATTAATTGTAATATGGATAGCCAATATAGCGATCTAATATGTGTACGATTGTAGCGCGGGCGATTTTAATTTATTGATGAGTATTACCTTAATTGAATTTAGTTTTGGCCAATTGCTTATAGATATTAATAACCTTTATAAAGACCCTTATCCCCTGTTTATAATTTAATATAATTAGTTCGATAAGTTTGTTAAAATAGTTAAATAGTAGGGTAGAGAGTAGGGCGGTTATTGATTTGTTAAATTATATTTTACTAGTTTCATATAAGATTCCTGTTATCTTATAATTTTATTTTTAAAATTTAATTGGCGAAATCCGTCCCTTACCTATACGTAATCGGTTAACTTTAATAGTTAAATAGGGATATCCTTAGAAAGGAGTTGTTAAAGCGTTAAAGATAAATTTTAGACGGTAGATCTTTAATATTTAAGAAAGTTATAATATTTATACCTGTCCCCTTATTAAAATAATATAGATTCATGGACTTTGTCAAGTAGAGTACAAAACGTTTATTACGTAATACCTTAGCTGCCCTACTATACGGAATTGTGAAATTAGGGAGTAATTATATAAGAACTTTTCCAATTTATATTTTACAATTAGATAATTAAAGAATCTCCGGTATATCTTTAAACGGTAAGCTAATATAGGTTATAATTCCTTCTAATTTACTATAAGGTTAGTTATAGAGAACGGGGTTTATTTGATAATTGATTAGGTAAATACGTTTAATAAGAGTAAACCGAGTGCCCTCTATTAGATTGATTCATAGTATGAAGAGTTTTAGCGTTATAATGTTTAGGTTTCAATATACGATAATATATATAAAACGAATGATAAGGGCCTTGCCATCTTTTGAATTCTTGGTATAATTAGTATTAGGTATACTTCTAGCTACGGATTTAGGTTTATTAATAATAAGAGATTGGAAGGGTTTAATTAATTAATAAGTTAACTTATTATTTATCGTAAAGCCATTAACGCTTTTGAACTAATAATAATTACTATAAACCATAACTTCATAATGAGGGTAGCCCTTGAATGAGTCTATTTAGAATTGTATTCTCAATTTTTTTTTTATCAATAGAAATATTGTTATAAACATTAAATATAAATACGATAAGAGGGTCGCCGCCTGAGTTACTTACATATATACTAACGTAATTCTTATATAGATATAATAAGAATGGTTGGTATTGACCTAGTAGTTAGTTTAATCGATTTCATTAATTTAGTTAACGTATTTACTCAATGATATAATAGTTTTGGGTAAATTTAATAAGGAGGATGAGTATATTGTTATACGTATAAATAAGTTAGTAAATAGTATAACTCAATCGGACGTTCTCTTGAATACTATAGAATATTCGAAGAGTAGGTTTTATTATATTGTGTAGGAGACATTTAAGAGTTTCTTTTCATAATAAATAGTACTTATTATATATGTGACTAATATATTCTTTCTTGACATCTCTATTTTCGATAATAAAACTTAGGAAGATCCCTTCGAATAGTATTAATGCTCAGATTCCTAGGGATGAGATACTAACGTCCTATATTTAATTTTCTTTAGCCGGCCACTCCAAGGGCGAGATTCAAGGAATTAGTGGAATTGGAAGCATGTAATAGTATTACTAAGAATATTACAATAATAGCCGAATTTATTAGTGATAGCTATATAGGTATAGCCAGCTACATAAAGGCTATAAATAGCCGCCCGGGATGCCTCGCTTAGTTCGCTATTTGGCTAGCGATCCTTCGTTAGAGTGCTACTAATTTCGTCCATTTTTGGTCGTTTTTTAATTAAGAAAAGAATCAGAAGGAAAAGGAGTAATAAATAAAGAAGGTGGTGAAAGTTTGGGCAAGTGGGCCGTGTACACAGACTTCTGGCACCCCACTATTACTAATATCAATTTTCATTTAAATAATATTTCTAATTGAATTTATTATCAATAACATAATCTTTATTTTAGTAGTATTCCCTATACTAACTTATATATTATAGTTAGTTTTTAAATGGTATAATTTCATAGGATATAACTCCCTTTACATCATTTTGCCTCAAGCCTCCTCTATTTGAATAGTTTCTTCTAAGTATGGTCCTTAAAAGAACGAAAAATAAAATATTAAATTGAAGGAATATAGAAATTGTAGGAGGAACCTACCTTTAATTAAGTTTACTAGGAAGAGGGATCTAAGAAACTTGATTTCGTAATACTTTTAATACTATAATCTCTGAGGAAGGCGTAAAACAAATGTATCCTAGGATATGAATTTTATATATAAGTATACCGCTATAAAGGATTTAACTACTTCTATACCCGGTATATTTATTTATTCCGGCTCAAGCTCTTCCGGCTCTAACTCCTCCGGCTCCCCTCCTAACTCCCCCGACGCCGGTCTCTATTTAGGAAACTTGTTGGTCGGTCCCGGGCAGGCATCTAGACATAGCCCCACTCTGTGCCCTGCCCAGACCGGACCGTATCTAACCTTTCAGACTCGCCAGTCTTCCTCCTCTTTTTTCTATATAGTATACACTTCATTAATCGCATATATACCGCTTGATTTCGTTGATATTCGTAATCTTATAGGCTATAAGCCCTCTTAGACCTTCCTTATAATTAAACCTTCAAGTGTATTATTAATCTTTATTAAGGTATTATCGCGAGTACCGGGACTTTTGCTATTGTAATCTTAATCCTTGTATACGCTTCCGCAAGCTAAAGCCCCGTTATATAGAAATTATTAATAAGATCTATATTAAAGATCGTTATTATTTTTTTGAATTAAATAATTCAGTCTTCGAATTTTAATTTGTTTAATAAGTGCTAAGTTTAGTGATACGTACTGCTTTTCTTATTCTAGACCTGCGATATTTTTGATAATTCAATTATTACTATATTTATATTAATTACTTTATTCCTTATTAATTTGGAAAGCGAGAATAATTTTGAGGATTAGTAAGCGGGTTTTATAGCCAAATTCGATTATTTCAAATTAGTAAAATACGTTTTTGAAGGCGTTTTTAAGCCTAATGAGGCGATACAAGTAGAAGTATATAATATTTAGTAGATTCGATATATAATTGCCTATAAACTTTTCTTCGCTACCTTTGAAAATCCTAAAGTTTTTATTACCTTAAAAATGGATGAATATAATGGAACCGATAGAGACCTTAGGCGGTATTCGGTCCCGCTGTATAACTGTATAAGATAATTTTGCCTTGCCGTACATAGCCCGCAGCTGCACTCCTGCACAGTAATGCAACCGTTAATGTAGGCTTATACCTTTTTTAATAATAGTGTGTTCGTTAGAGCTGTAAGAATTGGAGCGCTATATTATAGGGGGTATAGATACTTCTTATAGGGGGTATAGGTACTTCTTACAGTTTTAATTATGGGGTTAGCGACCTTTAAAAATGTTAGAAATCTGGCGTATAGCTGTAAGGATCCTGGCCCTCTGATTAGTCAAATAGAGGATTTGGGGAAAGTGCAGGTGGTTGCAGCAATTTGCAGATTTTTACTGAAATCTAAAACGAATACGAAAAGTGTAGTTGTAAGATTGTACTTTATAGCCACCAAAATTGGGTTTTCTCTACAGCTGTATAGCGGGACCGAATACTATCTTAAAATTATATATAATTTTATTTAATTTTATATTACTTATATTACTAACGAAGATTGTAATGAAACTTCAATTAAATACTTTAAATCTAAAAAAATTACATTTAATACCATAGCGTTATTTTTAACCACTATATTTTTATTGATATATATATTAAGGAATTCAATATTTATATTAATAACAATTTCGAAGTAACTTTTCTTTATAATTTAATAAAAGTTCTTTACCTCATAAATATTAAATAGCAAGTAAAAGGTTTTGAAAATAAAACCTTAAATACTAGAACTTTCTTAATTAAATTAAATAATCTCAATAATATAAAATCGTACGTTAGTATTAATATTAATATTTAAAGGACGGTTTATAGTATTATTAATTATAATAGTAATTTAATTAATAAGAAGAAGGATAATAAGAAGAAAAATAATAAAATAATTAATTATAATAATTATATTAAGAAGATCTATTTTACTTGAAAGTATATACCTTACGGTTATTATATTATCTTCAAAACCGATATCTATTAAATATATTACTTAAAGTAGGCCCCGGATTCCTAAAAAGATAAGAAAGATATTATTATAAAAAATATTACCGCTAATATTATTACTGTTATTAATAATTTTTCAATTAACTTTACTATTCCCGCCACTACTATTAGCTCCGTATTATTATATAGAGGTAAAATATTTATAATAATAGGTAATATAGGTAATAGTAATATAGATTTTTATTAGAGCCTTTAATAATTGCTATCGAACGTATTAATTATATTTATAATAGATAATTAATCGATTCTTTATAATTATAATTTTAGTATACCTATAGTAAGTTTATTAAAGACTAATAGATTCTAAAGCATCAATTATTATTAAATAGTATTAGAAATTTAATTATCTATATATTTAATTAGGGAACACCGGAACATCAATGGGGATCACCGCTCCTTGAATTTATCGAGGTCGGACCCCCGGCGGGAAACCTAGTCGCAGTCGGGGACTACAATCTCCACCATCCCGATTGGGATCTGGAGAATAGGACCAGCCCGGGGGCCGCTCGCCTCCTTACATGGGCACGACGCTGGAGACTTGGTCTATTCACCCCCTGCGGTGAGCCGATAAGGTTCGGGAACGCGATACGAGGAGAGAGGGATGGGACAATCGATTATGTATGGCTATCACCCGGGGTTGAGGCCGAATATTGGGGAGCGCAAAGGTACGAGCAAACCGGTTCGGACTACTACCCTTAGGAAATCTGGGTCTAAGTAGGAAGAAAAAATAAAAAAGCGGAAGAGGAAGGAGGATATAGTTGGAGTCTTATAGATACGGTGAAGGTAAAGGAGGCATCGGAGAAACGGATATCGGTCCCGGAAAGGATCGACATAGTGGAGGATCTTGAACTCGCTTTTCGCAGGCTCGACGGGGAACTTACAAGCATCGCAGAGGAATTCGTCCTACACCGGAAGAAAGGTCGAGGGAGGAAAGCAAATTAGTAGACGTTAGAATGTAAGACGGTAACGAAAGAAATGTAGAGGATATATTGGGAGTAATTTAAATACTAGATAATATCGAACTAAAGGGATTTTATCGAAGCTATAATAAAAAAGAAGAAAATAATTATAAAAGCCTAGTAGGCTATGTAGCGCGATAGCGTCGCCGAAGCTTCGAAGAACCTAAATTAACTTTAGCCCTTGGAACGATAGGCCTATACCCGAAGCTACCGACTAATAGACCCGCCTAAACTATTAGCCCTTCAAATATACGAGGGGGTAATAGAAATTGGAGACTATAGCGGCAAGGCCGAGATCCTTACCGATTGCTTCTTCCCGAAGGTAGAAGTTTTAATAGATTACCTACCGGATTGGATTGAACTGTTAAATAGCGTTGAACCGATAATTATTAGCGAGCTAGTTAACGAAGAAGACGTTTAGGACGTATTCTCCCGGATAGCGCCTAATAAAGCCCCCGGGATTGATTAATATTCAAATAGGTTTCTGAAATTATATAGGCAATTATTCCGGTAGGCTATAATATATTTAATATCCGCTAACCTCCAGCTCGGACATTTCCTATAACGGTTTAAAGATACGAAAGTAATTATCCTTAAAAAACCCGGGAAGAACGCCGCCTAATAGAGGCTAATAAACGTATAAAGGTTAATATTGTTATTTAGTAACGTAAGAAAAATCTTTGAAATGTTTGTAGTTAAGAGGCTTATATAAATAGCTGAAGAGTTCAACCTCCTACTAAAAAGCTAAATAAGTAACCGGGTAGGTTGTTTAATAAAATTTATAATATAGGTAGTTACTGATGCGGTATATCTAGCCTAAAAGCTCGGAGCTGTAATATTCCTTATATTTTTAGATTTAAAAGGAGTATTTAATAGAATTAACTATAGGTAGCTTCTATATACCTTATAGGAAATACAACTCCTAACGTAGATTATTCGGTAGGTAGCGAACTTTATTATTGGAAAAAGAGGCTCTCTCTTCTTTAACAATGAAACCTCCCGCCTCTATATAATTACCGCTAGAATACCGCAAAGCTCCCCCCTCTCCCCTATTTTATTTATTCTCTTTATTACCTTATTATATTAGAAGTTAATAATAATCCCGAATACAATTACAATCGGCTTCGCCGACGATACTAATATAATAGTAATAACCTATATTACCGAAGAAAATTACCGGACGCTATAAGTAGCGTAGGAGATATATTTAGAATAGGTAGGGGCGAGAGGTATAGAGTTCGAAGCAATTAAAACGGAATTAATGCACTTCACACGGACGAAGGTACTAAGGACGGAAACTCTCTAATTCGGGGAAGTAGTACTTTAACTAACGGAATCGATACGATTCCTAAAGGTTTGGCTAGACTGTAAACTCAATTATAAAGCTTATGTGGAAGTAGTAAAAAAGAAAATAATAACGTAAATAAATATATTTACAAAATTAGTAGCGAAGATATAGGGTTGCTCCCTTACTTAGGTAAAGGAAATATATATTAAGTATATTTATAGCGCTATTATATATGAGCTTTAATATTCTACTAACCGATTAAAATTTATAAAAAACCCTGGGGGATAGTAATTAGGTTAGCGAAATACTAGACTAAATACTTAAAAGTAATTACCGGGGCGTATAAAGCTACGTTAATACAAAATTAAAAAATAGAAACCTTCTATCCGCCGTTCGATTTCTACCTTAATAAAAAGGTCCGGGCTTTTAAAGAAAGATTTGCCCGGACGGATTAAACCTAATTCGTCTGGGGGACCGCAGTTTAAGTCTCCAGCTGTATTTAGATATAACGAGTTAGGGGTCGGCTACTTACCGATAAATTAGAGAGTAGTATAGTTAAAGCTCGGTAGGCCGAGACGTGGGCGCTAACGGAGAGGCTATTAGCGATAGCAGCTGGCCCCCCCTCGGTATTAGGGATTTAGCTGTTACTACTATCGTAAGCTCTAGAGCTAATAGCCGTTGATAGAGAGGAATAGCTAGAGGATGTAACGAATTGGGAATAGGTATTGCACTATAACTACTACTTAGCGGTAGCGGTAGCGAAATTAGGGCGATGGTACGAATTTACTATCGCCGACTTCACCCCTAAATTTAATAGAAAGGCCATCCAACGATATATAATCGGTACGAAGAAGAAGAAGGGAAAATGCTGATAATTGGAAGAAAACGAAGAAGAGTTGTACTTACTAATTAAAGCGAAAAGTTCCCTCCTTATCCAAGTTAGAACGGAAGTTATTAGCCTCTGGGCTTTCCTTTACCGGAGGAAAGTACCGGGCGTCCTAACTCCTATTTGCGCCTGCGGGCTAGAAAAAGAGATATTCGCCTATATTATCCTAAATTGCCTCAATGCGGACACTATCTTCTAATTAAATCTAAAAGCTTAGCTTTTAATAAAGGAAGAACTCTAGGAATATTTAAATAATAGAATTAAAGCTGAAAGGATTTTATTATAGGCGTTGAGGTTAGGGAGGTTAGGAGAGTACTATCTAATATTTGAATTAGAGGAGGAGCAACGTAAAGAAATTGCGAGGTACTTATAAGGGGAAAACGGAATATTTACAATATTAGTACAATAGGACGGACCGAAAACTATACGAGTAGGAGTAACGTAACCGTTACCGCTGGATACAATACGCGCGGAAGCGGCGTACCGGGTTTAGTCCTATTCCTATTATTCCTATTATTCTAATATTGGGATAATATAGTAGTAGAGGAGACGAGATCATATTCGCTGTAGCGGTGGGTGAGAACCGTTATGGCTATAAGCGAAGTAGGAGCGGCGTGGTGAGCTACGGCCGAGATGGAGCTGGGGGTTTTCATCCGGAGGCGCTTAACGCCTCACGGTTTTCCCCTCCAGAGAACTGGAGAAGGACCCCATGCCAATAAGGCACTCTTAACGCCTCACGGTTTTCCCCTCCAGAGAACTGGAGAAGGACCCCATGCCAATAAGGCACTATAGTTTATAGTATAGGGAATAAGACGATTATTATTATATATTTAATTACGTAAATAATATTCTTACTTTTTTTAAATATTTTATGGATTTATAATTATTCTCCTACCTTATTATTTAAATTATCGGTAATAGAATTTTAATATATACCTACTATATAAATATTACTAAATTATCGATAATTATATTGAATAATAATTATATTAAGGTTAGAATTGAAGACTATATTTATAATCTATTTATTTTAGCAAATATATTAATAATAAGAGGTGTTTTGAATAATATTATAATATAAGATATAAAGTTTAATTAATTATTAATATATAGTAAAGTTACTTTATAATATAAATAGATTAATAATATTTCAATTTTCCTAGAATATATTTAATAATATTCTCTAAGAAATATATATTTCTGATAATAATATTAATTAATTTCTGTAATATACGATTATGTTATATATATAGGAAATATTTGATTTTTTAAAGCTTATAAAAAGGCTAGTATCGAATTTGGTAATACTTATAATCACTATTATAAAATTTACATTAAAGTTAAGGCCTATAATATAATGCTTAAAGTTCTTAGTAAAGTTCCCATTCAATTATAAACCTATATTTATATTAATACTATTCCTATATTCTCCCCGGTTATAAAAGGTATAGGTATATAGTCTACTTTATTAATTAAATTACTAACTTCTATTAAGTAAAGTTTATAATTAGTAAAAGTAATACTTTTATTTGAATTAAAGAATTTTGAAAATAAATAGAGTTTTAAAGTAGTAACTTTATTATTATAATAATTAATTTTAATAGCAATTCTAAATTTCGCTTTAGTATTAAAGAATTCTAGAAAAATAAAATTGTCGATTAAAGGTATTGAGTTTTTAAAATTAATACTATATATTCTATAGATATAAGGAAAAGTCGAGAGGGCTAGCGATATTATTATATAATAAATCACAGTTTTAATAATCGATTTTAATATTCTAAAGTATTTATAGTTATTTATAGTTAATTATATTTTTAGAGTCTTTAACCTTCTACCCTTCAATATTAATAGAGAAGGTAAAAACCTATAGGAGTTATTCGCTAAAACGGTTAATTTCCTAAACGAAATTAAATAATGATATATTAAATACTTGAAGCTATATTTCTATATTATTTACTATTTTATTAAATTAGAAAAGAGGTTATAAAGTAATAAATTTCGTATTAGAGCCTCGGAAGGTAAATTTATTAGTTTCAATAATCTTTATAATTGTAATATTTTGATTTTAAATTCATATACTAAAGAAATCATCAAAATAAGAATAGTAACCTTCTACAAAAGGACTTAATAAACTAGAAGCATATTATTTATAAATATAATAATTATATTATCAAATATTATATTATCTTTTCAAATCAAATAGTTAATAAAATTAATACAGTTATTAATATTGGTTGCAAATCTAGATTAATGTTAATAGTAAGAGTTTCTACCTATAATAATAGAAACTAATTACATTACTTTAATATAATATCATAAAACTATATAAAGCTATAGTAATTTGACCGATTTAATTAGATATTATATTAGTACCTACAAAGGTATTAGTAATAGTAATAATAATAATATTATTCGCTCCGGTTGTATTAATAGTAATAATAATAATACTTCCGGTATTTATAAACGTATTAATAATAACGATAATAATAATATTAATTATTTCGATAACGCTAGTAATAACGATTATAGAAATACCTCTAATATTACTATTACTAACCTCTTTAATAGTAACGGTATTAGAATTTTTAGCGTTTTTATTATTGATTTGATTATAATAATCTTAATAAAAATAAGATAAAAGAGAAACTATTAAGTATAATAATAACCTTTTCAATTATAATGGTTTTAATGAAGAGGACCCTATACCCGATAGTTAATATAATAAATATATATTTAAGAAACTAATTATATATATTATTCCAGTAATTGTACTAGTTAATATATTATAATAATTGATATTAAGCGTACAACTATTACTAATTGATATACTGAGCCTACCCTATATATAATAATATATACCGTTATTAATATTATAAATAAATAAGTTAAATCTTTGATAATTATTAAATTTGATAGGATAAGATATTTTCTAAGTATTGAAGATATAGGGAAACTAATCCTCTAAATTCGGTACGCAGATATTTCGCTTGAAAGTAAGTAAAGGTAGGCTTTGTGAGTTTATAATTAGATTATTAGATTATAAATATATATCTAAAAGGTAAAAGATAATATAAGTAATAAAATCAAAAATCTTATTACTTTACTTAATAATATATATAATATAGTAGAAGGCTATTTAGTAATACGAATAGAATTTATATAATACTTTACTACTATTATTAACAATTATAGTATAATGAATATCGCCTTTAATAAAGTACAACAATTTATCCCTAAAAACTTCTATATTATATAGAAATTAGATAATTTTGAATTATATTAGTTACTAGCTATTAAAAAGCGAATCCAAATATTTAAAATGGGGCGGTTTATACTTAAGTACCCTAAATTAATAAATATAGGAATCCTACTTAGAAAATGGGTATATATTATAATATATAATATCGATACCAAAATTTAGAAAGTTAAAATTAAATAGTTAATTTAAAGTAATTACGAATAAAGTTATTAGATTATTCAAAATATCTATACTATAGTAATATACTCAATTGATATAAGACTTTCTTTAACTATTATAGCTATTAACAATCCTAAGTAGTACTAATTCAATTTTAATAATATTTTTTAAATACGCCTATCCTAAATAATACTTAATATTATATTAAATAACTAATAGTATCCAAAAAGCCTATATACGGTTATAATAAAGAAGATGTAATTTACTAATTTTTTAAAGCCTTCTATAGCTTTAAACGTTTCCTACTTTAATGATTTAAAGCCTTAGTACTAACATTTAAAAAGATTAGTTTTATCTCCATTTATATATATTCCTATCTATTTACTAATAAATCTCCAGAAACATTATTAATTCTTCATATTAATAACCTTCTCATCATTATACTAATTATTACTATTGTTGATTAAGTTAGAAATCAATTGTCTAAGCCCGTATTCGGTCCCGCTGTATAGCTATAAAGATAATTTTACCTTGCCGTACATAGCCCGCAGCTGTACTCCTACACAGTAATACAACCGTTAATATAGGCTTATACCTTTTTTAACAATAGTGTGTTCGTTAAGACCGGGAGTATTGGCTGTAAAAATTGGAGCGCTATATTATAGGRGGTATAGGTGCTTCTTACAGTTTTAATCATGGGGTTATAGGCCTTTAAAAATGTYAGAAATCTGGCATATRGCTGTAAGGATCCTAGCCCTCTGATTGGTTAAATAGAGGATTTGGGGAAAGTGCAGGTAGTTGCAGCAACTTACAGATTTTTACTGAAATCTAAACGAACACGAAAANGAGGATTTGGGGAAAGTGCAGGTAGTTGCAGCAACTTACAGATTTTTACTGAAATCTAAACGAACACGAAAAGTGTAGCTGTAAGACTACATTTTACAGCTACCAAAATTGGGTTTTCTCTACAGCTGTACAGCGGGACCGAATACGGCCTAAGTTTTCCAGAACTAAATAATTAGGAGAGGTACGTATATTCTTAGGCTATAATATTGTAAGGGATTATTAGACTTATACCGTTTTTATATCCTAGTAACGTTATACTATAATAGCTATTAAGAATAATCTTGTTTCCTAGCTATATCTATGGCGCCTTATTAGTATAAGGCCCTTCTCTAGGTTTTCTACAGGGAAAAACAATTCAGCGTTAAGCGCCGCCGGATAAAAACCTTTAGCTATATCTCGGTCGTAATTAATCTACGCTACTCCTGCTTTACTTATTGCTATAACGGTTTTTACCTACCGCTATAACGAATAATCCGTCTTATCTTTTACTATATTTATCCTAATTTTAAAATCGTAAGGAATTACTATTTTAACTTCGTTCCCCGCTATTAATCCTTCATTCTTTCCCTACTTTTCTATCACTTCTTTAAATTCTACCCCCTCATTTACTTTCCCCCTTATACCATTCCTTTTATTTATTATTCCCAATTCTACCACTATTTATCTAGGTATAGGGGCCTCCTAGATTCTTCTATATAAACTCCCTCCCGACCTTTTTTTTTGAATTCTCCTTCCTTTTCTTAGTAATACGTTTAATTATAACGCCCGTTAATCCTGGTTATTCTTCTATTAACCTTGATATAACCAATTATATTTCTTCGCCTAATATTACTTCTCTAAATCCTCTTTTATCCTTTACCTTTACTCCTCCGGCCCCCTCGGGCCCTATTTCTATTAACTCTAAATAAATCCCCTATATATTCCATGTTGATATTATATTTAGTTTACTTTAGGGTTGGTAAATTCCTCCTTCGTTCCTTCCTTATTAATTCCTACTAATTAAATTATATAAATCCATTCGTAATATCCTATACCTTTATAATACCCTAATATTCGCCAATTATATTACTACTGCTTAATATTTAGCTTCGGTCTATATATTCTATACGTTTATTATTAAAAGAACCTTCTTTATTCGTAGTAAAATTTCACCTATAATATTATTTTAGAGAAACTCTACTCGTACGTTGAATAAATTTACTCGCACGTGGATCCACCTTTCCTTCCTATATACAACCCTAACATTACAGACCCAAGACCGACCCGCACCTATCTGGCACGTACCGCACCCGCCAAACTCCTAGATTTCAACTTATTATACACATTTAGGGGTTGTATTGGCTACCCTCGTATTATATTAGCCACCTAGCCAGTCTAATTTAGTGATTATTTTGATATATACTTCGTTGTATTGCCTCCTCTACTAAACTATATCACTTTTATTACTCTTAATTCATTTACTTTATTATATATTATTAGTTATTGTTAAGCTAATACAACGTTGTCATCTAGTCGATGGTACAGATTAATATAATACTCTTTAGTAGCTTTCCCTAGTTAATTGTAATATAGATAGTTAATATAGCGATTACCTAACCGATAGGCGCGTACGATTGTGGTACGGGTCACTACCTTAGTTAAATAAACGACCTTTTACTTATTACTCCTAAACTAAGACCTTTAATAAGTATTACCCTAGTCGAACCTACCTCTACCTAGCTAAAGCCTATAGAGATTGATAGTACCGATCCTAATAATAATAATAGTATTTATAATAAGCCTTATCCGTTTTTATAACCTAGTACAATAATTTCAATAATTTTACTAAGGTAATTAGAGAGTAGGGTAAAGAATAGGGCGGTTATTAATTTATCAAATTATATTCTATTAATTCCGTTAAGGATTTTGGTTATATTATTATTAACTTTATTTTGTATTATTGGTAAGATCCGTCCTTTTATTATATATAGTAGATTTATATTAAAAGTTAAACGGGGATGTTTCTAGAAGGGAGTTATCAAGGTATTGAAGACGATTTTTAGGAGGTGGACCTTTGAAATCAAAGAGGGATGTATTAGTTATAATTATATTACTAAGATAATAATATTATTTGGTAGGGTCTTTGAGGCCAAATATAAGACTTTTATCTCTTGGTATATTAACTACCCTATTGTGGGGAATTGTAAGATTGTAGAAGATTTATGTAACTAATTCCTAAGTTTTCATTTTATAATTAAATAGTTTGAGAACTTTTAATATACGTTCAAGCGAAAAGCTAATAGTAGTTACAATTCCTTCTAGTTTATAATAAAGTTAATTGTAGAAAAGGGGGTTTATTTTAAAGTTAATTAGGTAGAGGATGGTTTTAATAATAAGGAGGAGAGTAAATCGATTACTGTTAGGATCGTAGGCGGAAGGTAGGCTGAGGTGACTACGGTCGTGGCCATACGTAGGGGACGGCGAGTTAGGGGTCAATCTAAAAATATATTGATAGCTACCGACTATAAAGAATTACGTTTCGCTAACCTTCTTTTATAGTCGTACAAACTCTATTTATCTATTAATGAGTATTGTAGAGTCCTAAAGTAGTTTGGCGCCCCGACGCGGTATTGGATTATCCTTCTTACGAGCCCGCCCCGGCGCGGGCGCTTCTATTATTACCCTAGTCGCTTCGGCCGGTAGAGAGGAATAGTAGCCGTTTGGGTACTCTAATGCCCTAACTCTTAGCCTCCTAATATAACCCCCCCCCCCTTATAGGTTCCATCTTCGGAACCTTCGTACTTAACGTTTCGCTATAGATCTCAGTTAAGCGGTTAAGAACGTTGGTATTATACTATTATAACGTTATTAGGCTAGAGCCTTTAGATTGTAGGTAAGCGTCGGCCGGCGCTATTTAATTTTAAAGATTTAATCCGGCGATATAGAGGCTTGTACCGTATTGCTAGCGAGGGTATAACGTCCTTACTAATTTTTCGGGTAAATAATTATTCCCTATAGTTATTAGCGTTATATCCCGGATATTTTAATTACTCCGCTCTAGCGAACCGAATGCCCTGCCAAATTTAAAAATATTAATAAGTACCCTAAAGACGCCAATATAATTAAATCCTACAATTTCTTTCGGAAAAAGCCTATCGTTATTTATAATAGTTACTAACGCCGTATTTAAAATACTATAGCCTCTTAATTAGTAGCGACCTGAATACTATATTAAATTTAAAAATATTAATAAGTATTTTAAGGACCTTAACGTAATTAAATCCTACAATTTTTTTCGAGGGAAGCTTATTATTATTTGTAATAGCCGTTAACGTTGTATTTAAGATGCTATAGCCTCTTCGTTAATAACGACCCGAATGCTATATTAAATTTAAGAGTATTAATAAATACTTTAGGGACGCTAATATAATTAAACCTTATAATTTCTTACGGAGGAAACCTATTATTATTTGCAATAACCGCTAACATTGTATTTAAAATACTATAACCTCTTTATTAACAGCGATTTAAATGCTATACTAAATTCAAAAGTATAACCGAATACCTTCGGGGTACTTATATAATTAAATTCTATAATTCTTTTTATTGGATATTCTCTATTAATTACACTAGGTTTATTACTATATTCGCCCAATTTTAGGAATAGTAATACAATCCGTCCTAATATTTCTCCTATAAAATCCTTTCTGTTGTTCGCGCTTATTATAATTTATTATAATATTTATATATAATCCCCCTCCCTATAAATTCTATTTCCGAAATCTTCGTCTCTCTTTCTTACCTTTTATAATCCTATATATTACCCTTTCTATAAACATCCCCTACTTATATTATACTTTCTTAATTACTTTTCCGTTATTTTCGCCTTATCCTCTTTATTATACTCCTTATCTTACTTATATAATTCCTAACCGCTATCCTTACTCTCCCTACTATAATCCGAATTACGTATCTTCCTATTTTCGCCCTTCTTTCCTACCTTTTAATAACCACTACCGTTATTTATCCGTCCCGTCCTTCCCCTTCTAATAATTTCCTTTATTTTATTTTTCTATTTACCCCTTCCTACCGTTTATATAATGATTTAACGCTCCTCTCGCCCTACGTTATTTTATATTCGCCCGTCTAAAATTATATTTACCTACCTTAATTTTCATTTATATAAGAACCTCCTCCCCTATTTATATAATATCCCTTCCGCCTATCCTCTTCGCTTCTCCTCTTCTTCTTCCTCTTATCTTCACCTTTGTAATTATATTTATTACCCCTTCCCTAGAATTTAATAACTTTACCCTTTCGCTTAATTTTATAATTATTTCGTCTAACTCTATTACTACTTTAATTACCTCTTCGCTTAAGTTAACCTCCGCTATAAACATATATACTTCTACTATATACTTATATACCAATCCTCACCTCCCCTATAAATTTAATTAGTATATTTATTCTTCTTTTCCGTTCTTTTATTCTAATACTATCCTCCTTTCGCTTTATACTTGTCATTAACCTCAATCCTTCCCCTATTCTCTAATAATATCCGCCCCCTCGCCTATTTAAAATACAATATCGCTTTAACCTAAATATTTACTAATACCCCCCCTATAAGCCTACATAACGCCCTCCTCCTAATTAGTACAAACACCTACCAGACTAAAGGTACGCCCTCTCTCTCTATACCCCTTATTATTTTTTTTCTTAATTTTTTTTTTTTTACTAATATCTTTCCCTTCTAGAATTCACTCCGACATCGCAATATTCGTTAACGCTACGCCGCTACATACTAGAAGTCCTTTATAATATTCGTAATCTTCGGAACGCTATATAAGTTATAGCAGTTAAAATTATAGCTTTTACTAATTTTAATATTCCTTTACCTATTACAATTTTACAATAGTTATATCGGATTCTAGTAGCGTTTTAAATTACAATACAAACGCGCCTTATTAATAATAATCTCCCTATATTATTACCTAATATATTCTCTACCGGTAATTTCAATTGTAAAAGATATTCGAAATTTAATTACCGCTATATTAGCAATATTAACGCTAATAATAACCCGGTAACCCCTACTAGTAGTCCTATTATTAATAATAGCGGTTCCCCTATAAATATTTCTACGCCGAACTCTCTTATTTATACTACCCCTTCCCTTAATTGTAATTAAGGTCCCTAATGTCAATCGGTTAATCGAAAGTTAATATCTATAAATAGAAAATTAAACGAATTATTAAAATTTACTAAGGAGGATTATAAAGGGTAGATAATGTAAAATAATATTTATTAATTTTATTAATTGATGTAATAGTATATAAAAGTATTCCTTTTAAAATTGTAAATTCCAATCCTACATTAATAATAATAGATACTACTAGGGATTTTTCATTAGGGTAATAATAGATAATACGGGTTATACTCTTCCTAACGCCTTATTAATTTTCTATAATAAATTTAAACTTCTTTCCCTTCCTATCCTTCGCCTCGTTTAACGTTATTACTTTATATCTTCCACCTACGCCTTACATCTATATTTTATATTTCAACTTTATATCCCTACTTTATATCTCCCGTCTATATTTTACGTTTCTACTTTATATCCCTTATCTACGTTTTATATTTCTACTTTATATTTTCCGTTTACGTCTTATATTTCTATTTTATATTTCTATTTTATATTTCCTATCTATATTTTACGTCTCTACTTTATATCCCTTATCTATATTTCATATTTCTATTTTATATTTTCCGTTCATATTTTATATCTCTATTTTATATTTCTACTTCGCATCTCCTATTTACAATTTATATTTCTACTCTATACTTTATATTTATATCTTTATCTCTACTTTAATACTTCTATTTCCTAATAATTACTATTCTCCTTCCTCTACTTAATTAATTCTTATTAATTTAATAATCGGCCCGCTACTAGTACGTCGCTGCTATATTTCCCTAACTTTGTACTCTTTAAAAAGGTTTAGGTAATTTATATCCTCTTGTAAAACTTACGAATTCTTATTATCTAGGTACCCCTTCTATTTAACCTAAAACTAATATTAGTAGTTAAACCTATAATACTTTATAATTACTTCAATTTCGTACTAAATATCGTCCTCCTTAATATCTATAATTTCCTCTTGTAATACTATTATAATAAAATCCCTATAATACAACTTTAGTAAAGCAATAGGGAATATTAAGTAAATTTAATAGCGTATAGAAAAGGCGAATCGGTACGTTATTTTCTTCTCCCTTACAATTTTAATAATTCAGAAGGGTCTTAGGAATTTATTCCATAATTTAGCGCTTAAATAGCGTTTTTATATTAAGTAAAATCTAATTCCCTATATCGAATTCCTTTAATTTCCGAATTTTATTATATTATTTTATATACTTCCGGTTAATAGCCTCTAAAATTACTATAACTTCCGTCTATCTATAAAGCAATTCGTTAATCCAGTCGGTAACTACTATAGGAAGGACCGTCCTCTACCTTCGCTCTAGGTTTATTAATCCTTAAAGATAATACTCGAATAATAATTTTAATAAGGACTTTCTAATAACGGTATAGAAATAATTATTATACGTTTACTACGCGAATATAATTTTTTTAGCTTAATTGATTTACTCTATTTTATAGAAGATTCAAAAGTATAATTCCAAATTCTAATTTTACCTTTCTATTTATCTATCTATTTAAAGGTATTACACCGTACTTAAATATTTATAAATATCTAAGAGTTCGCAATAAATCCTCTAAAACTAAATTGTAAAAAGGTTACTTCTATCCGATATAATAGAATCCGGGAAACTAAATTATTAAAATATATTTCGCTAAAAGAGGAATGTAAATTGCCGGGCGTTAATCGTCTTCTACGTAAGGATATACAATATGTATTTAGTAAAGCGGTCGATAATAATTAAAATTACGTTACAAATTCGATTAAATATAGGGTTAAATATTTTTAATAATCCTATAATAAAATCGTATAAAATATCTTATTAGAGGATAGTAGGGATAAATAGTAATCCTAGTAACTTATAAAGTTAATAATTATAAAGTTTAGCCTTCTAGTACGTTAAATATTCGCGGACGTATAGTTCAACGTTGGTTATAATAATAGGTTAATAATAAAATTAATTAATACACTTTAATATTTTCCTTTAGCTCGGGTATCCGGCCGTTACTATATTATAATAAATATAGAATAGTTCGGCCCGTATTCGCTCCGGAATGTAAATTTAATAGTAGTACTATAGAATCCTATTTTCCTTTATCCTCTAATTCTTCCTCCGTCTCTTTCCTTCGCCGTCCCTCTAAATTCCCTCAATAATAAATAGGTCTTCCTTCTACACTTCTAATAATTATTATCCTAATAGTAATAACTACTCTTTATTTTTTTATACTCTCGCTACTACTATATACTTACTTAAATTCCTTATAATAATACCTCCCTCCTCTTTCTCTAATATAATAATAACTTCGCCCGCAAACCTTACCCTCTTCCTCGCTACCTCGCCTTCCTTAATATCTTCCTCGCCCTTTTTCTATTTCTTCTCCTCCCTACCTAACTTATTTTCCCCCTTCGCCTCTCACCTCTTTTCCTTTACCTCAATTCCTTCGTCCTTTAACACCTAATTTTCTCCTTCTTCGCTACTATCCTACCCCTATTCCTTTTCCTCTACCGCCACCCTCTATTACTCCCTCCCTATTAATATTATCTATTTTACTTTCAATTCTAATACCCGAACCTCCTTTATTGTTTTACCCTTCTCTTCGCCCCCTTCAATAATTCTAATTAATAAATACTTACCCCCTTCTTCTACTTTCTCTCCTTATAATTATAATTTCCTTAATAACCTATCCGCCGGATTTAATTTCCTAAAATAATATTCTATCCCGAAATTATACGCCGTTAATTCTAACGCCTACCAATTCTATTTCGTATTAGCCCGCTCCTTCTCTTAAAAATATCACAAATTAAAATAATCTATAATTACTAAAAACAATTCGTCCGTATATAATAAATATTATTTCTATACCTTTAATACTCTTGTAATTACTAATAATTCCCCGTCCCCGACCCTATACCTAATTTCTTCTAACGATTTCTTCTTCGAAAAAAACGTTACCGGATGCTACCTATTATTATATAGCTATATAAAAACCGCTCTAATTGCGAAGTCCGACGTATCTATTTCTATTCGGATATATAACGTTAGGTTAAAATAGTATAGTATAAGCACTTCTTAGAATAGCTTCTTTAAAGTTAGAAACGTATTCTCTACCTCTTTAATAAATTCGAATACCCTCTATTTATCCCCCTTTAATAATTCTATAAAAAACGCTATTACTTTAGAATATAATATTATAAATCGCTAGTAAAATCCTATAAACCTTAAAAAGACTTGGATATTATAAACGCTCGCTAGGATTTTCTAATCTATAATTGTTACAACCCTTTTAAAGTCTATCGCTATACCCTCTAGGGAGACGATATATTTTAAAAACGATATACTCTTCGTACGAAACTTATATTTACTTAAATTCATATGGAGGTCCCAATTTTGCAAACGCTAAAAGACTTCCTTAATATAATTAATATAGTCTTCTTTATTCTCACTATAAATTAAAATATTATTAAAGTAAACAATATATATTATATTTATTAACCCTATTAATATATTATTAATATATATTTAAAATATTATTAACGTATTCGCTAACTTTATCGGTATAATTAAAAATTCGTAGTATCTATACTTTATATAAAACACCGTCTTCTCTTGATCTCCCTCCCGAATTCGGATTCTATAATATACGTCCTTCAAATGTAATTTAATAAAAACTTTAATTAATAACAACCAATCCAAAATTCCTTAAATTAAAGGTAACGCCGTCCGATTCTTCTTTGTAATTTTATTAAATACCCTAAAATTAATATAAAGCTTTAACTTTCCGCCTTTCTTCGGTATAAAAATAATAGAAGCGCTTACTAAATTAATAAAAGAGTGAATCCACCCTTTCTAAAATACTTCCAATAATTATTCGTATAATATTTCCAATTCCTTAATATTTAATATATAAATCGGGCCCTACAGCGCCGACTCTCCCTCTACTAAATCGATATAATATTCCAATCGATTATACTAAGGTAGGGGCGTAATTAAAGCTTCAAAAACCAATCGGAATTCTTTATACTCTAATAGGATTATTGGTTTAAAAATAGTAAATATACTACTTAAATCCTCTAATAACTCTAAAAATTATAATAACGCTACGTCCGTAGGGTATACAAAGGTAGGGTAAATACCATTAAATATTACTTAAATAATTTTCGTTAGAGGGGTAGGGGTTAGGAATATTTCGGCCGATTCCGGCGTAGTAAATAGGGCTACTAAGTCCGCTACTAGAGAAAGGGGAATTTCGAAAGGGGTATTTGTATATATAGGAAGGTAGAAACCCTCTTCTATTTTAACTATCTCCCTAAGGTCTAATAATAGAATAAAATCCTACCGCGGCCCTGCTAAAATAGTTATAGCGTCGTATATTTCCTTCGCTAGCGTTATACTTAATTCTAAATTATTAATTTTAATATAGAACCGGAACGTCCAACGTCGCTAATTAATATCGGAATTCTATTTATAGAGCTAAAGGTAACCGAAGATAACTTTTACAATTAAAGATTCGATCATAGTAAATATAATTTACTTCGTTTATTTAATACTATAAGAGTTATATATTTTAATAAAATAGGTAATTACGCCGCATATAGGAATAAACTGAAGAGAGAAATCGATAAGACGATAGGGTATAGAATTAATTTTCGTATTCGAAGGGAATAAATATGTATTAATTAAGTTTAACTTTACACTTAAATCTATTAACCCTTGTATATTCTACTAATCTCTATAAATCCTTACTAACAACCTCGTTTCTAAGTACAACTACAATCTACCTACATTATCCTAAATAAGTACAATTACTACCCTCGCCGCTACAGGTACCGCATTCGCGCTATAAAAGGGGGTACCCGCTGGAATAAGGTAATTCTATATTTAATATCCGACTTTATTATAATTGAAATACGCCTAATTCGGATATATTACTACGAAATAGCCTATCATACTATATTCGTAGTAAATATTCGGCGGCTTCGGCTAAATACAACGGCTATAGATATAACCTTTCTAATAATAATATAAATAAATAAAATTAGGATTTATTTGAAAAACTAGGAGAAAACGGTGGGGAAAATTAGAAAGATTAATACTACGAACGGAAGAAGGAAAAATATTTAATGAAGATATAGAAGGGGGCTAAAATAAAGAAAATAACGGAATATACTTTAAAAATACTTAATTTTAATAATGTAATATAAATAGTTCAATATTTTCTAAACCCTCTAACCGTTCTATATACGCTACTACCTTATTTATAATATTAATACCAGCCGTGGAAAGGACCCCTTATTTAAAAAAAGGGTATAGTTAATTAACCTACGTAACGACCTAAATATATTTTAGCTAGTCGTAAAAAAAGTTAAATTCTTTAATATAGTAGTAGTTATAAAAATTTCGAACGGATTGGATAGCGCCGTAATATATATATTCGAATTTATTAAATATAAACTATTTAATAGCTTAGGTATTACTATACTATGATACTTAATTTCTAAAAAAGCGCGTAGGTCGTTCTATATAGGCGCGTCGTAGATAGCGTTGTATCTAGGCTTATTATAGAAGGCTAATATATATTTAATCTATATATTCTTTAGGTTACTTTTAGTATAATTAATAACGAATGAAAGGGAAGTACGGTGGTACTCTTAAAAGTAGGCGTTAATATCGTAGAAGTAATTTCGGAGTTAAAAGAAATTTTCGCCTATAAATTTAATAATATTATATTTAAAGCGATATTCGGTATAAATCGATAGGACTACTACTAGTAGAGGGGTAGTAGTAATAACGGTTGCCGATGAGGGAGTAGCGGCGGGCGGTATAGTAAAGATACGAATCTAATTATAGAAGAGGTAATTCTAATATTTGAACCCGATAGGGATAAGGGGATAATTTCCTATTGAATTTTATTCGGCGAATCTGATGAAAGCGAATTATTCTCATTAGGATATATATAAGGGGAGGTAGTTTAATAATAATTTAATTGCAGCGAATTGGAATTCGAAAAGCTATTACTTACGTACCAATTTATCGGCTTTAAATACGTAGAAGTACAAACGGGGAGCCCGAGGAGGTATAGGGGAATAATATTTATTGCTATCGTTTTTAATAAATTTTATAATAGGCTAGCGCTATTGTAATAAAGGCGGTGGTAGTTATACAATTTCAATTATAATAATTAAGGGAATTGCGGTACGAAAAGGCCGAGGGGTAGCTTCGGCGGTAAAGGAAATAGACCGACCGCTATATATATATATATTTTAATAGTATCGGCTCAATTCCCGGAGGGAGAATTATTAATTTATTAGGATTGTAGGCGGAAAGTAGGCTGAAGTGACTATAGTCGTAGCTATACGTAGGGGATAGTAAATTAAGGGTTAATCTAAAAATATATTAATAGTTACCGACTATAAGAAATTACGTTTCGCTAACCTTTTTTTATAGTCGTATAAATTCTATTTATCCGTTAATGAGTATTGTAGAGTCCTAGATTAGTTTAGCGCCCCGACGCGGTACTGGATTATCTTTCCTACGAGCCCGCCCCGGCGCGGGCGCTTCCGTTATTACCCTAGTCGCTTCGGCCGGCGGAGAGGAATAGCAGCCGTTTGGGTGCTCCGGTGCCCTAACTCTTAGCCTCCTGACAATTACCCTCCTTTGGAGTAATATTTCATATGAGGAGCTCTAGCGTTATAATCCTACTATTTAAATATATTATAATATATATAAAATAAATAATAAGGGTCTCGCTTTCTTTTAAATTATTAGTATAATTAGTGTTAGCTACGTTTTTAGTTGCGGTTTCAATTTTATTAATAACGAGAGATAGCAGGGGTTTAATTAATTAATAGATTAAATTAGTATTTGCTATAAGGCTATTAGCGTTATTACCCTATCGACTACGATTATAGATTATAATATATTAATGAAGGTAGTTATCAAGCGAGTTTACTTTTAAGTTTAATTTAGTCTTATATCTTTTATGTTAATCAGAATATAGTATTATATATTAAGGGAAAGTAGCATAAAAAGGTAGTTATTTAAATTAGTAATACTCAAGCTCCTATTAGTATAGTATAATTATAGCGAGAAATATTGATATTAATATAATTAGTAGCGTAGTCGACCGCTTAGTTAGTTTATCCAGCCCAGCTTAGTAATGTAATGAGTTTAGAAAAATTTAATAAAGAGGATTAAAAGATAGTTAACCGCTTTACTTGATTAGTAAATAATTTAAATATATTAGAAACACTCCTTAATATTATAAGGTAATCATAGTCTGGACTTTATATTCGTTAGAAGTATATATACTATATATATATCATTAAGGCTTTTAATACCGCTTGGGAGAGGTTTTATAGTTTTTTTTCGAAGTGAATAGTAATTATTATATATTTAAAGGAAATATAGATAATATTAAAGGAGGAGTAGGCTATTTATTATATCAATAAGAAGATGAACTTTGGCTACTATATTATATTACTAATCGAATTAGCGAGTTGTAATTTAAAGAGTTTCGTTGTTAATAGTAAGCGTTATCAATCCTTATATTACCCTTTATATATTTTATAGTATATTAATTATCTTTCTACCTATAGGTAATAGCCTAATTATTTAAACAATTATATAGAGTCCTAATTCACTTATTGTATTAAAATATAAAATCGATAAGAAAATTGAACAGGAGATAGAATTTACTAAAAGAAACCATTTTGATAATATTTAGTTAAGTAACGCGCTCAATTAGAGATATTGGACTGCCTTGAATAAAGTTATAATATACTATTGTTTTATTTTAAGTATTGTTCTAACGGTATAGAATGTAGCCTCTAATAAATTAGAATTATATAAGGGAAAAAAATAAAATAATTTAGTTTACTATATTCGTATTTTATATTCATTGGCCTTTTTATCCGGCCACTATTATTAAAGTTTAATAGATTAGATTTTTATTTATATTACTAGTTACAGAGAATTATATTTAACGAGGATAATTACTTGAGATATTATAATTATGACTATATCGAGAACCTTTACAGTTACCTTCGTAATATAGCGCCTGTTATTAGTAACCCTTATACTCTCCGACTAATTATATTAATTAATATTTAATCACTCCCTTCTACGGTATTAATTTAATTCAAAATAATAGTATTATAAGGTTAGGGATAGTCTCGCCTTTAACCTACTTACAGCCGATAACCTAAAGTAAGCTATAACCTTATAACTTCGATGTATATAACGTTATTAATCTAGTAAATTATATTTAATTCGAAAAGCGTAAATTTGGAGGTAGAGAATATAGTAGATATGTAGCCTTCTACTCCGTTATAGAGGGGACGAAGCCACTCACGAGGTTCTATATAGATTATATGAAGAGGAGGAGGTACGAAGGGAGGAGGTAGCTTTATATGGGGTAGAGGAGGTATAAAGAGGGGGGTACGTTAGTTAGCACCCTAATTAGTATTTAAACCTAATAGGGAGATTTATTAGTAATTAAATTACTTAATTACTTAATAGATATTAAATAGATTATAGACATATAGATTAATATAAGTTGAGTACAATTAATTAATCGCTCGCTTAATTGAGTACCATATGCGGCTGTATTGCTGAATGCCTTATAAAGTACGTTGTAAAATGCCTTGTAAATGACTAGTCTGGAGTTTGGGCTTGGTATAGCAGGTAAGAATGAAATGCCAAGATTTCTGGGCGAAATTTATGAAAGAATACATTTGAGATGTTGGGGATTGTAAGGGTTAGGGTTGTGTATGGTAAGGAAAAGTGGATCCACGTGCGAGAAGAGTTTATTTAACGTGCGAGTAGAGTTTGTCTTATTTTATATCCGTTTTCTAATTATTCGTAGGTTCGAACCAATTTTCGACCTATTCCTTTACGGAGATAAAATATATATTAAATATTCTTAATAGCTTCTGCACTATATATAATAGCGTTTAAGCGATAATTCATTCCATAATATTTATTTTTACCCTAACAATATTCAACCGCTATTTGGGTTATACTTATAGGGCTGCTACGACCTTCCAAACCCGTATATACCCTCGTCTTAAATCGGACGGCCTCCCTACCGATTATACGGCTTTACTACGTACTAGAAGCGTTGAAAAGGCTAAATATACGGCGAAGGGTTATTATAAGAAACTCCTAATCAATCCTATCGTTCCCAGTAGCGGTGGCAATTCCGTCAATCCGATCTATGTCCAGTCTGGTTCCAGTGGTGGTGCGTATAATAGTTATTATTAAGTTTAATAATAGTAAAATTGAAATATACGGTATTGAAGTATTATAGCCACCTACTTATATAGTTCACTGGAGTAACAAGATATTACTAAAATAAATACAATTTTACCTTAAAAGGATTAGCTTTATCACGGGGCAAGGGCACCGTTGGGGGTAAGCTTCGATATACATTGTTGTACGAAGGAAGTAAGAAGAGAGAGTGTGCGCCAGCCCGGGTTATAACTAGGGTTGTATAGCCCAATAGAGTAGGTTATACAGAGCCTCAATACCCGGGCCGGCACCAGTGCCATAGCTAGGTACAAAGTACGTATATGTAATCTAGTATATGCTATAGCTTGGCATAAGGTATATAATCTAGCCCTATAATATTACCTCCCTCCAAAATACTCCTACTATAAAAAGGTTATTTAGATATATTATTTTACGTAAAGTGGGCCCTCCCGGGTCTGTTGCTAATATATCTAATTAAAAGTTAGTAAATTCCTTCAACGCCCGTACTAAAATGGGAAAGTATTAGGCGGTAATCGACATTCGAACTCCTATCCAAAGGTAAAACTGTAGCCAAAATATTACTACTTTAACCCCTTTCCTAAAGTAAATATTATTACCCCTAATAATCCTCCTATACGTCGCAAGTAATTTCAAAATACTCCAATCGTTATATATAAATAACGTTAATTCTCCTTACTATTACCAACCTCGTAAAGGGTACTATAGGGACGCCCGTAGTATAGCGGTTTACGTAGGACGCCTGTAGCTGCTACTAATATAAATAGTATAGAAACCCTCTATTTGAATCTCATTAATAATTATTATAATTACTTTTATATATTTATATTAATTTCCAACCCCCTAACTCCCTAATTATTATTTTACTAACCTATAACTCTTTTTAATCTTATTTAGTAGAATAGGCTTCGGAGGTATAAAGAGACGTAGAACTGCTATAAAATATACTATCTCTCAGTACCGTTAACGGTTACTCTAAAAAAAGGTATATTAAGAGGCATTCAATTAGGGTACGTAAATAAATTGGGTTGAATTTCTTTTTTTTTTTTATATCTTTATCTTTATTATTACTATTATTAAATATTATTACGTAACTTTACCGCTCTATTAGAATAATTAATAGGGATTTAAAACGTAATTAATACTAAGTAATAGCGGAAGGGTAGGATTTAATAAATTTAAAATTATTATTAGGGACGTTTTTTTCTTTAACCTCCCTTTACTTCGTCTCCTTTTAACCTAAGTTAATAGTAGTAGTATATTAGGATTTACATGGTAATACTTCTAAATAGTATTGTTACATTTTTCCATATTTTTAAATTGCTAAATAAGTTCTTTAATATCTTTCTATTTAATATAATATATCCAACGCCTATTATTTACTTTACTATATCCTACAATATCTTCGAACTCCTATTCCTATTATTCGTTATCCTTATTGTTATTAGTTTTCCTTATAACCCTTCCCTAATTAGCCAAAATATCCTATTCAATATTTTATTAACCTGGGAGACCTACTATCTGCTATAATTTAATTATTGATACGTAGAATATTGAATTAATTTTTATACTCCTTGGGAATTAGAATTTAACCTAGTAAGAATTGTATTCGAATATAAAAAATAAACCCTCGAATTTAAATACTAATTTTACTTAGGGTTTACCTATAGTAAGGTTCTTTATATCGAAAAGTATTCTATTGTTGGGTTTATACTTAGGGGCGTTCTAACGGTATTTATTAATTTGGGCTTTGTACTAATTTTATATTTATTTAGAGAGGGTGATAATGCCGTTTAATATAGCCTAAAATTGGTTAGCGACTTTTAAAGCCTTAAAGAATTCCTTCTTCTATATTTCCGAAAGGTTAGGGGAGTATAATTTTAACGGCTCTATACCTATTTGTAAGTAAAAATTATAATTAGTGTAAAACGGATTAATATTTATAATTTCGAATACTGTATTATTGTAAGCGAATTCGGTTAATGATAATTAATCGGCCTAATCGTCTTATACCTAATTAATATAAAATTTTAAATATTATTCTATTTCTATATTAATACGCTTAATTTACCTATCAATTTAAAAATAAAAGGCTAATAAGAGTTTTACTATAACCTTTAAGTGTTTATATAGTATTTTTTAAAGGGTTAAAATAAATTAAAAGCTTCTATTTAAAACGATATTATCTAGTAAACTATAAATATTATAAATTCGTTCGATAAACCTTTCAACTAATTTATTTATTTCTAATATTTCTATAGGAATATAATACCGCATCTTTATCAATTAGTTAATTATAATAGTAATATAATAGTAAATTCTCCCTCTTCCCGTATAGGGTCTTATTAATATTACGTAATCAACCGAAATCTATAATTATAACGTAAGTAATACCGGAAACGGCTTTATATATCCTGTTAGTAAATATTTTAATAATTTAGTCTTCGTATAAGTTAGATAAACTTTATAAAATTCTTTAATAGATTAATATATTTTTAATTAACGGTAGAATCTATTAAATATTTTGTAAATTCTTTTATAGTCCGAATACCCTCCCGGCTTCGCTATATATATTTTATAAATAAGTTATAGTTATATCTCCTTATTGTTAGAGTCGATTAATACCCTCTCCTTAATATCCTTTCGCTAATAAATATAGCCTTACTTAATCGAATATTCTGTAAACGTAATTTTAAAATATTTTTTTATTTCTATAATCCAACTTTGTTAGTCGTTTTTCTGTAAGTAAGAAATCATTTCCTATATAAAATTTGATTTAGTGTAGCTATTGTTAATAAAATTGTTTATTAACTTTATAATATTTAATTCGTAAAGATTAAATTCCTAGGAACCTAGATTTCGGTTGTACTACCCTTAATAAATTTCTTCTATAACGCTTAAATATAGGTATACTATATCCGGATCTTCTTTATTAAAAAAGGCTAAATCGAAGTAATTTAAGTTAATAAAGGGTTTTCTTCTAATTAAGAACCTCTCATCCTCCTTATACTATAATCTATCTTCTAATTTTCTATTTAAAGCGTCTAGTCGTATATTCTCCTGGCCTTTTTTATAAGTAATATAAAAATTGAATTGGTTTAGGAATTCGGTTTATCATATATATTTTAATGTAAATTATTTAATAATTACGAATCTTTTAAAGTTTATATAGTCTGTAATAATCTCTATTTATTCTTACGTTCCTTCGAATTCTAGTAATTATTCCTCTAATACCTTTATAATAGCGAATAATTCTTTATTATAAATATTATAATTGTATTCCGCCGTTATATATTTAGTTGAAAAGTAAGCTACTAGATAGAGAACGTTGTTGTTTTCCTATTACGAAAGGGTGCCGCCTAACGCCTAATTAGAAATATCTATTTCGATTACTATTTTCTTCGTCCAATTATAAATCTTTAAAATTAGTATCGTAGTAAATACCTTCTTTAAATTGTCGAAGGCTTTTTAATATTTAATATTCCAATACTAATAGGCTATTTTCTTCGTTATTTCGTGGTACGGTTTAATTATATTCGAGAAGTTTTTAATAAATCGTCGGTAGAAATTCGTAAATCTTAGGAAAGACTATAATAATTTTTTAAATTCTGGTACCTCCTATAAGATTACCGTTTTAACTTTATTTATATTTATTTCAATACCCTTTAGTATGATAATAAGATTTAAGTATTTTGTTCTAGTTATGTAGAATTTGCATTTATCGATATTAATCTATAAACCTAATCGTTTAAAGCGGTTGAATATATTTAAACCGTATTTAATATAATTTTCTTTGTTATCCGAATAAATTAGAATATTATTTAAATAAGCGGTAGTAAATTTATTTAAAGTGTTATAAAGGATATCGTTAATAAAATTCTAGAAGGTTATTAGGGCCCTCTATAGCCCGAACGGGTATACGAATAATTTATATAGTCTAAATCTTATAATAAATATTATTAACTATTTATAGTTTTTATAAATCCGAATCCGGTTGAAAATAGTGATAACGTTGAACTTCGTAAAGATTTTAGCTTTATAAATAGTATCCAAAGTTTCCTTAATTAATGAAAGTAGGTATTTTATTTTTAAGGTAATATTATTAACTCCTTGGTAATTAATGTAAATTTATACGCCACCCCCAAATTTCTTTACTAACAGGATTAGGGATATTGCTAGGGATCAGGATAGCCGAATAAAAGCTTATTTAATATTATTTGTCCAACTATTTTTTAATAACGTTTAATTTTAAGGGAGAGAAAGGTTGTAATCGGGCGTTAGGTAATATTGCGCCGGGAATTAATTCGATTTTATAATTATAGGAATGGTATTATAGTATAATTTTCGTTTCTTTAGGGTTCACTGTATTTTAATATTTATAGTAGTAAGTTAATATTTTTATTTCAATTTCCTATTCTGTAGCTAAGGGTCTATCCGCTTTTTTATAAAATTTTCTAACGTTTTCCTTTATAATCCTAATTATAATTTCTCCTACTTTGTTTTATAGTATGCGAAAGAAGTAATTTAAGAATTAATCTTTATACTCCGTACCGTTACTTATATAAATATCTTTGTATATCTTTTTTGTAACTTTTATTTTTAAAGCTTTTTATCCGTTTATAATTCTTATATCTAATTTCCTTAACGCTTTATTAATTTCTTTCCTTATTGTTATAATTACTTCGAAGTTCTCTATTTTAATTACGAAATTAAAATTAATGGTATCAAATACTATAATATCCTTAAAATTAATAGGGACGTTACTAATATTTATAGACTTTACTAATAATAGTAATAATGATTTTTGTTTAGGGTCTAAAGCCCGAACGCGCTTACTACTAATAATTTAGTATAGAATGGGTTTTATTGATCGTTTAAGTTATAGCGTATTAGGGATTATTATTGTTTAATTTCCTATAAGTTATTGGGTAATCTAAAATTATTCGGGACTTATATTATAAATTTCAATAATTTTTTTATAATAGCCTAAATTTCTTACGTTTAAAAATTCTATAGGTTAGTAATTAATATTACTTTATATCGTCTTTAGTTGTCCTTATAGCCTCCTCCTCCTTAATTATTTTAATAGTTCCTTCCCAACTTCCCTTTACCTTAATAGTATTTTCCAATTTACTAATATTTCTAACCGCAACCTCCCTTAGGGTTTTAAGGGCTTATATTTGGGAATCTAGTGTATTAGCGGGTAAGTAAATGCCTTTATAAATTTAAGCTCCCCCTTTTCCTAATTTATAGATAGGTTATATTACTAGAGCTATAGCAATCCTAAGATAACAAAATTCTCTAAGGATAAAATGAAAATAAAGAGTTCAATTTCCTTGCTATATAATCTAATTTATATAGTAATATTAACGAAATTAGTTATATAAATATTAATATTACTGTCCGCCAATCTTAATAGCTATAATTAGTCTAATTTCTTCGTTAGTGTTTAATTTCTTTTTATAAATTTTGTATTAATAAAATTTTTACCCGTATAATTACTATTAATTAAAGCCGGGTATTATATTTTATACTTACTATAAAGAAGGTAATTTAAAAGGAGGATAGATTTCTCTAATTTAAAAATTATTAAATTAATAAATAAAAATCCTAATATTTCTTTCTAATCCCAATATAATTCCCTATTCAAAATATCCTTATTGTACTTATTTAAATATCCCTCCGTTTCTAAACTATCTTTATCCTTCTCTTTTCACGGTAACTTCCATTTATAATTTAATATAAAGGTTTAGTATTTCCCGCCTCGTTAGCGCCTCTAGCAACCTTAGCTTCGGGTTTAGCGGTATTAATAATATTAAAATTATTATTATTATTACTGTAGCTGTTTTAATTGGGTTTCTTCTTCCTACTTTCGGAGATATAATTAATCTTTATACCTTCGATTTTACTTTTTCTATCTCTAATATTAACCAAATTCCAATATTTCTTCTATTTATATCCTATTTTACTATATCTCCAATATTTACTATTCTCTTATCGCTTCTTCCAAAGTACTTATAACATTAAATAATAATTAATAACTTTAAATTAATCTAAATCTATAAGGTTATTGCCCTAGGAGATAATCCTATTGTTAGAATTACCTCCCTTATTAGAGGTAATAGGATTTAAGAATTTCTTTTAAAATATTTCCTTTTCCTAACGTTTTGTAAATTTATTGAAAAGTTAAAATTATCCCTAAAAGTTATTATTATCCGGGACGTTGGGCTAATAAATAATTGAGGCCCGGAATTAATTGGTAATTTTCTAATGGAATAAAAAGATTCGTATAGTATTGCTTATATCGTATTAATTAGTATTAAAAATAAATTTGTCCGCGAAGTCCTAAAAAAATAATTTTATTTAAAGTTTTTATAGGGTACGATTAGCTTTAACCTTTATATTTAGAGTATTATACCGATTATTGAAATATTTAATTAATTCTTCGGCTATCTTCTATTTCTATAGGTCCGGATGTCCGTTGGCGAGGATAATTTATATTTTTAATTCGATAATAAATATTAGGATTTTACCGAAATAAATGAAGATATATAGCAGTTTTTTATGTTCGGTAGAGAAATACTACCTATTATAGGCCTAATATAGACGGATTTTAGTATATTAAGTAATATAAATTGTATGATATTTTTTACCGCTTTGTATTAATATATCGAAAACTTCCGGGTTGGTTAATATACGACGCTTTATATTGTTAGTAGATTTAAAGTAGTTGTTACCTTTAGCGTTACCGGCGTTATTACCTCCGAAATTTCTGCTACCGGAATCTCCGCTGTTAAAACTATTGTTAGACCCGCTACTATAATTCGGATTTATAGTATTGATTATAATATTAAGGCCGTTATTAGTAATTTTAAGGTTAGCGATTCTATCCTTTAACGTTTAGATTTGAACTTTAAAATCGGCGTTCTTATTGAGGGCTTTCATTATTTCGATATTATAATTAGTATAGAGGTTCTCTTTAACCTTAAATTTATTAAACCAATTCTTAGCCTCATTCCTCTAATAAATTAAATTGTTCTAAAGGTTCCTTTAGGCTTAAATATAAACCTGTTTATCGGCCTCTTTCCTAATAATCTCTTAATAATAGCTATTCTTTATAATATAAACAGCTTTTGTAATAGTATTAATAATGGGGCCGAATATAAAGAATTAAATAATATTAATAGTATATTAATGATAAATAATAGGGTAAATATTAATTTAGTTACTACCTTAAATTTTATTATAAAAGTAGGCCTAAAAAAATCTATAGTACAAATCTAAATTATAGGTACGTAGAATTATTAAGGCTATTTCGTTATTAGTAATCCTTTTATTGTTGTCCGGGTTAGGGGGTATCCTTAATCCTTAGAAAATGAAGTCTAGTCTATAGAAATTAAAGTTAGGCTAGTGATAGGAAAGAGGTATTTATAAACCTAATTCGGTAGGGATAGGGTAATTATTTACTATCTCCCGATTAAGGACTAACGCTTAATTAACGATAGGCATTTCGTTTAGGAAATTGGGGTTAGGGTTATAAATACTTATTTGAAATTCGGTTCTATTATTAGTGTATTTGTTAATATTAATTAATTTAATATTGTTATCATTTTCGGGGTAATTAAAATAACTGTAGCTATTAAACGCAATTAAAATTATTAAATTCGAATTTTAGTTATAATAATTAATAAAGCCGCTTATAATATCTCTTTAATCCTATGAAGGTTAGATCTCTAGGTTAATTAT
Organism: Neurospora discreta FGSC 8579; assembly: GCA_009805215.1. Classification (NCBI taxonomy): domain Eukaryota; kingdom Fungi; phylum Ascomycota; class Sordariomycetes; order Sordariales; family Sordariaceae; genus Neurospora; species Neurospora discreta. Next base: position 113,355 of record RANX01000073.1, on the reverse strand, counting down.
TTAATTATTAACGGAATAGCGATAATAGTACTATTATACGCGCGCAATGCAAATATAGGTATAACAAACTATTACGGGGCAAGGGTACTGTTGGGGGTAAGCTACGATATATATTATTATATAAAGGAAGTAAAAGGAGAGAGTATACGCTAGCCCGGGCTATAACTAGGGTTGTGTAGCCTAATAGAGTAAGTTATACAGAGCCTCAATACTTGGGCCGGCACTAGTACCATAGCTAGGCACAGAGTACGTACACGTGATCTGGCATGTGCCATGGCCTGGCGCAGGGCATGTGATGTAGCCCTGTGACAAGCTGATTAAATCAAATTTCAATAAACACCTAACTAAATATTTCGTTTACTAATAATAAATTATTTAAAGATTATAAGATATAAGTTAATTACTACCTTATCATTATGAAATATTTATAATAATATCTATCCGCATATCCTACTTTAGGTATCAAGCTTAATGGTATATTTTTATTATTTTTAGCCCTATCCTTATATATATATATATATATATAGACGCCTCTTTTACCAACAAGATTCCTTTAAAGAAGAGTCTTACGGATTATATTATATTCCTTATTCATGACTCCACCCTGTCCAAGTTTAAATAATAGGATTTTAGGATATTCAGTACTACGGAAGTAGAGTTTACTAATTTAATATCAATAATCAATGTTTTCGACTGGGTTAGAGGAGTTTTAATTAATTTAAATGTAGATTTAAGTTTGTATAAAGTTAATAGAATATTATACAAAGATAGTAATGACGTTAGAGACTAGGTGTTTAACCCTAATATACTAACTTGAAATCGATATACTGATATACAATATAAATAATTAATTTAAGAGGTAAATGGGAAGGTATTTATAATTTAATATCTACTAACTAACAAATCGCTGGTTAATGGCCTAATTAAGCTATTGAAGCTAGGTAAGTATATTAAATTTATTAAATTAATAAGTATAGTTTAGATGTGAATTCCCTATGCCTCAAGTATCGTAAATACCATAAACGATATTACAATATAAATAGTATATAAAAGTTTATATACTCTTTAGCGGTCTTCCAGTCTATAAGGGTGTGTTGGTATGTCCTGGGTAGGTATTTAGGCATAGCCTTATTCTATATCTTATTTAGACCGCACCGTATCTAGCCTTCTAGATTCGCCAGTCTTCCTCCTCTTTCTTCCATATAGTATATACTCAATCAATCGCACACACACCGCTTGATCTCGTTGATGTTCGTGATCTCACAACATTTGTTCCTTCGGAAAGGGGTAAATTTACAAAGTTTACTTATTATAATAAAAGTCTAACAGAATTATAAGTATCTCTATAGGGATTACTATTATTACTGGTATTATAAAAAAGATATATTATTTATATTATCCTTCCAAAAGCTATATAACATACACCTATCATTATTGAATATATTAATATCAAGTAGAAGTATACCAATTAAAGGGAATAGTGAAATCCAGGCTATAGATAAATATGATACTAATAGGGACTTTAATACCTTGATTTAGTTTGAATATAAACAGTATTATGTTATATATCTAATAGATATCTATTACTAAAACTTAGATTTCGATAACTTCCATATCTATTATATAAATACTATTATAAAACTAAATAGGAATTCTCATATATCAATCCTAACAAAATCTTTCCATATCTTTACTAACTTAATCTATAAAATAGGGTTTTTATTACCAATATTAGTGTAGATACGATCATGATGAGTTGATGTACGTTAATAGTGGTAAAATACTTCGATATCAAGATATTTTTGAAACAATTAGGAAAATGATAAATAAAGTTATAACCGCTACAACTCTAACGTTCTTCTACTATTTTAGTTATAAAATATGTCGTTATCCTAATCCCTATTCCCTAACTTATCTTCCCTATTTCCCTTTTTGTTTTTCAAACTATGAACCTACTTTCGTTTATCAGGTCTTCTTTAGATTTACCAGCATTATTTAAGGGAATCCCTCCCCGCACCCACCCCATTCCCTACATATACCCAGTCCCACCAGATAACAGCTGACATATAATACCGGTCGTTTTTACTGGTAGTTTCAAGTTTTTGATGTCTTTAGATATAGTATAAGATAGCCATCCCTACCCAACTTCTCAAAGTAGGCATTATAGTATTTTACTAATACTTTTTATAGTATCAAGTATTTTATAGACTATTCTAAATAATAATATAACTAAATGAGTAGTGTAAAGGGGGTGCGAATTGCCGTGTGAAAAAGCGTGAAAAAAACGAATAAGTTAAAAGGGATGTTACGTGCATTTGAAAGACGGAATTTAGCGGGTAAAAACGGGGTTTTCAATGTCAAGNTGTGAAAAAGCGTGAAAAAAACGAATAAGTTAAAAGGGATGTTACGTGCATTTGAAAGACGGAATTTAGCGGGTAAAAACGGGGTTTTCAATGTCAAGTGTCATCCAACTGTAGTTCCAGTTTTCTAAGTGGGACTGGGTACATGTAGGGAATGGGGTGGGTGCGGGGAGGGATTCCCTTATTTAAACCCCTTAGCCCTCGAACAGCTACTTCAAGGAAACCTCCTACATTTAATAATAGAGGTATAAATGCAAATATATAATGAATAAAATCTATAATCCTATAGCCCAAATTAGAAGATCCGGTAAATTGAAAGTGTATACTTTATTCCAATCCTCCTTTTTAATGATAGCGTCCTTCTTTTCCATTTAAATGAAATCTTTATCTTTAAGATTAAATAATCCCTAATTGTTATATGTATATTTCTGAAGACATTATATTCAATATCGAATAGCAGGAATGGATTTCATATGGTAAGTAACGGTTAAATTTACATTTAAAGTATAGTTTACATAGATATTATATTAACTGATAAGAAAAGGAACGATTTAGACATGTACTCTTTCATTTTGGAAAGAATTCTATAAACTCTAGTATTGTCGACCCGACTTTACCTACGCTTTCCCCTATCGAAAAGTAATTAATTACCTAGGTATATATATATATATATATATATATCAACATCTATCTTATTAAGGGAGCTTCATATCGATATTATAGTTATATTGTTAACTTTCTTCGAAATACCAAGTTAGTATATAGCTATTTACCCCTTTTACTAGAAGAATTCAATTTAATAGTATTATACTTTATCTATAGAATATGAATAACTAGGAGTAGATCCGGCGATGATTTTATTGAAGATATTATGCCAATAAGTACAATATTTCAATAGTATTAAAATAATTGAAGGAGAATTATCCCGGCTATTGTAATATTATCATTAGTAAAATCTAATCACCGCAGTTTTTGAAGGATAGTAATATCTTCAATATATTCACTCCGTGTATCTTTAGAAGAGACGTTAAATTCAGTTAAAACAGAATACTTCAATTAATAACGAGGAAATAATTATTATACTAAACCTTACAGTTAATTAAAGCTAATTTAACTAATTTATTAGTTATTTAAATAGTCAAGCATAAAGTTAGCGATTTGAATATCTATTCCATAATATGCTAATATCGGTCCTGTATATAGTCCCGAGCTTCCTCCGCATTTTACCCTAGCTCCAGCCCCGGCTTAGGCCCTAATACCGGCCCTAATACCGGTCCTAGCACCGGCCCTAGTACTAGCTCTAGTACTAGCCCTAATACTAATTATTATAAATCGTTCTATTATTCTGGCTATTAAACCTATCCCAGCTTCCAATCCCAATCTCTATCCCCCTAATAGCCCTAGAGCTAAATTTAGACCCGGAATAATAATTGTAACCGCTAGGGCTTAATAGATAGGGTTGAAGATATATTTTTGTAAAGATATCAAACTCAATTAGGTAAACCCCTATTAATCAAGTCAACCGATTATAGCTATTACTCCTTTAGAGATTCCAAACCCTTACCTTTAGGGTAAGGCCGACTTCATACCCTAACGTCTCTATAAAATAGTATATTGCAACTATATTAAATACGTTATAAAATAGAAAGATAGTAATTTTATTCGCTACCCTTCAATACTTCAATACGTAATTGCATCACTTAATTAGGCTCTTTCCATATTCGTCGTGACCCGGCTGATAGTAATCTGTAGGCTAAAAATGTTAGGCCTGTTCTTAAAAGCTATACGGATTAAGGGGAATAGATATTTAGACGCATTGCAAAAAATATAAATATCCTGTAGAGTATTCGATTATAATAGGAAATCAAAAGAGGAATTAGGAATCTTCGTCTATACATTTAGTATCTCCTCTGTCTTTATAACCTTTATACTAATTAATTTATATTTGAAGTCGTGAATTGGATTCAAACCTTAATATAATAAATAGATAGAAGGTAGTGAACATAAATATAAAACGATTATATAGGCGAATCTTTATAATAATTTAAATATTAGTATATAGAATTTTGAGAAGAGGTACGAAACGTTTGAGGAATATATTTCCATACCTAGAGCTCGTACTATCCATTATTAAAACCGGTATAAATAGCACACCCATTATAGCCGTCATAGTCATAGCCTCTACCAATATCAACGTATATTCAAGGTGTAATTTAATATTATTAATACTAAAAATTCATTCACTACTTTCTAAGGTATTTACGTCAATACTTTAAGTTTACAGCCTTTTGAACCTATCAATTTCGTTGAAAGAAATATATTAGCTATAGATATAAGGGAGTACGAGTAGCTTACTTTTACCATACTATCCCGTATTATTAACTCTATGAACTCGTATAAATATAGTTATATATATTATTTATGATACTATAAAGTTCTAAAGGTTCAATTTTCATAGAAGCTATATACTATTTCGATTTCCCCCCGGGAATAACCAGCTATATATCATATATAAATGTAACCCGTTATTTGATATATTCATTACTATATATAATGATCCAAGTATTAATGGTTAGAACCCTACTATGATAATCAATTAGTTTACTAATATAAATATTTCTCTATATACTAATATCTAAGCTATCCTTTATTATATGACCAAATACTATTCAAAGGCCGAAACGAATTCTCTTTCCTATTAGTAATTTGTAGCCTAAACTCTTCGTTACATTTCTAACTATAAGCCACTACTTTTATTTACTACTACTTTCGTAGATAAACTAATATCGGAAAGGGATTCATCTATTTTGGAAGTCTATTTTATCTTTTATACCTACCTTTATATAAGGGAATCCCTCCCCGCACCCACCCCATTCCCTACATATACCCAGTCCCTCCCAGAAAACTGGAACTACAGCTGGATAACACCTGATATTGAAAATCCCGTTTTTACCCGCTAAATTTCGTCTTTGAAATATACGTAACATCCCCTTTAGTTTATTCGTTTTTTTAACACCTTTTTACAAAATTATTTGCACCCCCTCTATACTTATTTGAAGCCGTTTATACGTTACGCACACACTACCCACACCTATAATACGCTAATGTATGTAATTTCACATAAATAGATTAATTTGTAACGCTTTCACTTATCAAAGATTGATTTATATACCCAGTAATGCCCGCTTTAAAAAGTTGGGTAGGGATAGCTGTCTTGTATTACGTTTAGAGATATTGAAAGGTTCGAAATTACTAGCAAAAACGATTGGTATCATACGCCAGCTGTCATCTGGTGGAACTGGGTATATATAGGGAATGGGGTGGGTGCGGGGAGGGATTCCCTTATATCAAGGTATAAAAAGAATTTAATTAGTAGATTATCAACTTAAGAAAAAATTAAAATCAATTTACTATCAGTATTGAATAACAGAATATAGAACTATACCAAGTAGTATGATAGACAATTCTATACGAATAATAATTTATTGATTTTGTTCATTTCTGATTTTAAATACATATATATATTAAACTATTCACCTATAGCATTTCTATAAAGAGCCCCGTATACTGAAGTATATACCTAAACATAAAACGGATATTACTTTCAATACGTATAAAAACTTATTTTCTATTACCCTTATGATTTTGATACTAATTCAATGATAGTTAACGGCGTAGAATATACTACCTAATCTAAAGTATACGACTACTATTGAAAAATCTATAATTACTATAAATAGAATTATAATAACAAACTATTCGAACTACTGCAAAAGATAATATCAAAATTATATTACCTATAAGAGATATATAGTAGGACGATTAGATACATATAATTTAGGAAACTCCGGATCGGCCTATAGGCGCTAACGAAGATAATAACGTATTTAGCTATTCTTCTAGTAATTTCGAATATAATTAGTAAACCTATTATAAATCGCATGATAATATTATAGCAAGTATCCCTAATTATTAGAGGGAATAGAAATCAAGTATCCTGATATATCCAGGGCCCAAGTTATTACTAGTATTATAATAAAAGTTTCAACTCTAAATAACGTTTCGTTCATAATACATTCATTAAATATCAAGAAGCATCCCTTCGTAGCGAAAATACTTTACCCCTTCGGATGTAAATGAATAGCAAAAGTAGTATTAATAAATCTCATATTATTCATCTACGTTCTATTTAATTAAGGGAGATAACTTAAATAGTTACTAATTTCCAGATAAATGGAGGCTTCCTATCATTATACGTATTACCCCTATCAATATAGCAATTAATAATATCAATAACTCCACTTTATATTCGCTTCTTTAATTACCTATTATGAAAACCAATATTATACTACTAAACTTAAACCCTCATAATCTAACCTCTCTATAACTAAAATTGTACTACCTACAGTAGTTTATTATAAATGAAAAGTCTGTAGTTAATATAAAAATACTATATTTTCTACCCAAACAATTTATGTAGGTATTTCCCAACTCTATAAATATTTTCTTCGGTAATGAAAATATTCTTCTAATAGGGGATTTCTACTATTCGCCTCCTATTATAGAAAAGGCTTTATTTAATATAAGATAACTCGGACTCTCGCCTAAAGAAAAATCCGGGAAAGATGACTATCATTCCTTTGATTATACTATAAATTAAAAATAATTTACATAGTAAGGTAATAATAAATAAGCAGTATTCTGAAATATATATTTAAAGGTCTATAACATTTCCAGACTACATAGGAGTACCAGGAACTCCTATTTATATAGGTAAATATTAAATTATAAAAGGAAGAGTATAGTTTTAGTAAATTCGAACTATAATTCGTATATACCTAATTAATAGTTGAAATGGAAACTGAAATTAGAACTATTTTAAACGATTCGATACCCGGATTATTCAAATATACGTTAATTATATGAAAATGAAAATTAGCGAATTCGACTCCATTTATTCTAATAAACTTTATACATAATTACCTTTGGTTATTATTATCAAAACATGTCTATCAGAATCTTCAAATAGAGAAGGGTTTAGTTAATAGCGCTTTCAATCTTATTTCTAATTTTACTTAGTATCATAGCGATTAGTATAAAGAAGTACTATTTAATATCTTATTATTATATTTCCCTAATTATACCAGCCCGCCCTACTTTGAACGAGAAAGCCTTAATATAAATGTTATACCTATCTTCCATTTTATTCAAAATTTTATAAAAGGGATTATTTGTTTATATAAGGAAATACTTCCCTATTACTATTATATATATTACTACATTCACAAACTACAAAGTACAATTGTTAATATTACTATCTTAGTTATTTCGAAAGGCGGTTTTGCGATTAGTTCAATATATATAACCGATTCGAAGGTAAATATTCTATAAGGTATAATATTCAATTACCCTTATTATATTAATTCGATATAAATTAGAAACGGTAAATACTTATTCAAGCGTTGTAGTAATATTATTCGAAAGTAACTTTTACAATCATTACCTCTTACTTTAATCCCGGTAATATAATCCTACTCTAAATTCTGAATACCTTCGGCTACGTTTAGCCAATTTTACTTCTATATAACCAATACGTATTTTCTTATAAAAGTTCGCGTTTCTATATTTCCTCTCTGCTTCTTCTCATTAAATAACTACCTTTCTTTTTCTATATCATTTTCTTCTTTCCTAATAATCCAAAATTATGTCTATTTCCTTTCGTACTTATTTACTTGCTATAATAGCCTTCACTTTACTAATACTATTATCCTTATTACCCTCCCCCGATCCCTATTATTACTATAACGTAATTTAGTCATTAACAGTGCTTGTATAAAAATATTTAATAATTTTACAATGAACCGGTCCCTATTACTATTATAGTACAACTCAATTGCTAAGAACATCTTTGTTTAAAATTATCCAATGGTCTCATAGCGACCCGGTCCCTACTGCTATAATAGCGCGATTCAATCGCCGAAAACGCCTATATAGAAACATCTAATAATCTTACGGCTAGCCGGTCTTTATTATTACTACAATACGACTTAATCGCTAAGAACGCTTATATAAAAACATCCAACAATTTCACGGCTAACCAATCCCTACTACTACTATAGCGCGAATCAATCGCCGACCCTTTGAAGCAATAGGCATAGCTCAAATAAAAGCCAAGATACGACTCTTCAATATACTTTACGCTTAATAAGGCGGTATTAATAGATATAACTTAAATAAAGGTTAAAATACAGCTCTTTAAGATACTTTACGTCTAACGAAGTAGTAGTAATAGGTATAACTCAAATGAAAGCCAAAATACGGCTCTTTAAGATACCTTAGGCCTAATAAAGTAAAAGCAATGAATATATCTTATATAAAGGCCAAAGTTGCCGTATACCGCAGTAGGATATATAGGTATATTATAATATTATTCCTAAGCTACTTCCCCGATACAATTGGCGTAATAGGAGTAAATGAATAATTATTTAAAAATCTACAGGCCGTTCCTAAACTATCCCGATACAAATATAATAATAGAAGTAAATAATCAATTACTTAGATGTTTATTAAGAGTAGGCTGTTAATTACTTAAGAAGTTTATGAACCGTTCTTAGACCCTCTTAATATAAATGTAATACTAGGGGTAATTGAATATTTATCTAAAAGTCTACTGAAAGTAGGCCGGTAATTGCTTGAAAGTCCATAAACCGTTCTTAAACTTCCCTAAAGCAAATGGAACGACGGGGGCAAGTAAGTAACTTAGTACATAAGAGGCGATTCCATTTTACCATAATAAGGGGGTAGAAATTATACGATACTATAATCGCCTATATTAATAATTTATATCATTTCATGATTTGATTATATAGTATCTTGAAATAGTTGGGAGGCGGGAGGATGAGTAAGAAGACGCTTCAACCGATATATACTACTTTATTTTACTATAATTTATACGAGAGGGCAAATTGATAAATAAATATCAAATCTAGACGTCCCTTTAGACTAGTAAATTTATTATCTTCGACTTTCCATACGTACTTCAATTATATATACGTAATTTGGCACTCTACGTAGTAAATACAGGTAATCTTTGATATTATTATTGAATCTTCATTATTATAATAACCTGTGAATAAACAGCGTTTAGGTAACTGCCTACCTATTTGCCTGCGTACTTGTACTTTACTATCATTTAAAGTAATTTAACTTCCTTCTTTTTCCTTCCCTTCTTCCCTAAATTAAACTGTATAATAATACGTAAGTGATTACGTTCATAATTATATCTTCCAACTTTAACCTAATTACTAATTGTTACTTGAATGTAATATCTTTCAATTTATTCATCCCTTCTATCAGCTCTCCTAATTCTATATTTCATTTAGCCCAGCCGGCTACCCTAAAACTCCACCCTCCTAAATTCGCTACTCGTATTAACTGTTACTACTATTACGGAAATATTTCTTTAAATACCTAACCGCTACCCCTAATCGCCTATTTTAATTACCCCAATACTCTGTTAGCAAATTTCTCCCCCGCTATTCATAATCATTAGAAAAGGAGAAGGCGGATTTGGATTTTGTAATCTCCCCCCCCCCCCCCCCCCCTCTCTGCAAAAAAGAGGAAAATACTAAATTCTTTTTTTTATCTTATCCCATTAAAATATAGTATTAACTTTTTATATTCATGAAGATGATAATATTAATAACGATAGTAATATTTAAAATAATAACCCTTTACATAACTATCTGTACAACGCCCTGTATTAGTATTATAAGTAAAATAGGTATTATTATATCGAATTTAAAGGGAATCCCTCCCCGCACCCACCCTATTCCCTACATGTACCTAGTCCCACTTAGAAAACTAGAACTACAGCTGGATAACACCTAATATTGAAAACCCCGTTTTTACCCGCTAAATTCCGTCGTTTAAATACACGTAACATCCCTTTTAATTTATTCATTTTTTTCACGCTTTTTCACACGGCAATTCGCACCCCTTTTCTATTACTTATTTGGTTGTATTATTATTATTTAGAATAGTCTATACAACACTTAATACTATAAAGAGTATTAATAAATTACTATAATGCTTATTTTGAGAAGTTGGGTAGGGATGGCTGTCTTGTACTATGTCTAGAGATATTAAAAACTTGAAATTACTAGCAAAAACGACCGGTATTATATGTCAGCTGTTATTTGGTGGGACTGGGTACATGTAGGGAATGGGGTGGGTGCGGGGAGGGATTCCCAATTTGAAGTAGGTAAGGGAAAGAAATATTATATGTATATTATATACCATACTAAATGTTATACAGAATCGAGGATATTAATTATAATAACACTTTAGGTAAGTATTATAATAATCTCCTCAATACTATATCGGTTCTATAATTTGTATAAAAAAGGCAAGAATTATTCCCCACTAAGGTTCTTTTATTTCTTCATATTTTAGGTTAATATCAATAATAAATTTTATATTTTATTTAGTATCTCCATCGACTTTACTTTTAGATCGGAAGTTCCTATCGTCCCTCGTATTTGTAATAGCGTAGTTTATTATTTCATTTCTCCTATCCCTAACCCTATCCCTCTAGCTTTCGAGACTTTCATTATCCTTGTAGCTACCCCCTCAATCCTCCGGGCCCTCCCTCTCTAAAAACAACTTCCTCCCGTAATTCTCTTCCTACCCCGCCCCTTTTCGCTAACTATACTATGCCCTTAAATTTCCCCATTTCCATTATTCTAATTGATTACCTTGATTAGTAAGTCGTTGAAATTTGGTTTAGCGAATTAGACGTAAAAGTAAAATATATAAAAAAAAAGAAAACCCTTTGTACAACGGAGGGAAAGAAGAAAAAGGAATTGGAAGCTACTCTTATTAGCGGTTTACGTCGGCATTTCGGCCTTTATTCGTTTGAAAAGCCTAGGGGGTTCTTTAATAAAGAGTAAGGAGGATGAGAAAATAATAACAATAATGTTAATGAAATTTGGTATTTAATTACTAATATACTAATAACACCCTATTTTTCCTTTTCATTTCTACCTTCGGGTACTAATACCAATACTTACTATCTTACTCCAAATCAACTAATTAAGGTATTTTAATTCATACCGTAAATAAAATATACTGTTTCGTATAAATATTGGAACAGGGTAAGATGAATCGTTTAATATTATACTTAATATTACTCTTTTCAATATTTCTTACTAATATCCCACTTTATAATATTTATTCCCGGAAGTTCTATTACTAATCTTAAATAACGATCAATCTTAGTAGTTCTATAATTGTCACAGGGTATTGTGGCTGCCTATATAGTGTGCACTTCGGATTCTGCCTTGCAAGCAGAATTACGTCTACCTTTTACCGGGTAGTTTGGCGTTGTCGGGACATGTGCACTCCTGCCCTGTCAAAATAATTTAGGTAGGGGTAAATTATATTTCTTCCCATAGGACTAGTCCGGATTAACCTCCCTTCCTCAAAATCTTTAATCTTTTAAAATCTAATATTGGATTCTCTAAACCGCTCTTCAACCGTTTAGATCTGCTTCAAGAAAATAAAATAAACTAAAAAGCTACTAATTTGAATACAAAATTTAACGACCCTACAAATCTAACTATGGAATAACGCAACTAACCGACCGACCTATCAAATATACCCTAAAATAAAGAAATCGTAATAAAATAGCCAAATACATTATATTATAGTAAGAGTTTACTTGCCGATACGCACCAAAAGTTTACAGGTACGTACTTTTGGGATCTGACAGCTGACATATAAATCATGTCGTTTTGGGTGTAAAAATCGTGAATTTTAATGTCTTAAGGTGGGTCAACCCAGTAAATCCCCTATAAATTCCCTATAAATTCGGGCAAGTAAGTCTTACAGCACCAATGTAATAGCGCTAATCTGGTAATCCTTTTTATAGAATTGAGGGGTTCAAGACTCGCTATATAAATGGCCGTATGAAAAAGAGTAAAAGAAATGATTAAGATAGAGGAAATATTACGTATATTGAAAAGACGAGATTTTACGGGTAAAAACAGGATTTGTAATATTAAGTATTATTGGTTGGATTGCCCTAATTTTCTGGTGGGGTGGCATACCTGTAAGTTTTTGGTGCGTGTCCGCAAATTAACTCCTCAGAAGAGAACCGGCTGGAAATATAATTAAAATGTTAATTCCTCCTTACTCTAGCCCAAACATTATTATTCTACTACTCTAGGAATTTAAAAGCTTCTATACATTCGTAACACACAAGATTAACTTAAAGTACTTCATTATCTTTATTTTAATCGTTTAAGAGTAAAACTATTCAAATTTCATTCATAAACTTGATATTCAGAATATTACTTAAAATACCGAACTTGGATTTAATATTCCACATTACACTTCTAACCTTAAGAGCTCGTTTTCTAATTTGAATAGAAAGATGAAGAATCAAATTATTATAGTATTTCGTTGTATGTAACCAGGTTAAGGCTATATTATAGAGCTAGGGGTGATATATATCGAAAAGCTACTTGATTCGTACGAATAAGAATCCGGGGCCTATGAACCCTTTTGGAATCTTCATTTGATTATCAGGTTAGGTATTTGGAATCATATTCAAATAACGTTTCTATTCATCTAGACCTACGGTATTATCCATATTAAAGGATTTGATCAATAATACATAAGAGAATAAGAAGGTTAATTATTGATTATCCTACGTAAGGAGCATAAAAGTTTCTAGTGATATATATATTAAGTAACATTACTGTTGTTAGTATTATGTATAGTATTGATTATAATCATAGCGAAATGAAGGTTTGGTTTTAATACGGGGCAGCGATACGAAGTAAGGTTTACGATTGTAGAGCTGAAAACTCTTAAATAAAGTTCAAGTTATTGATGAAAGCTATTAGCAAACGTTATAATAAAGCTAGTAATATTCTTCTTAAAGTTAACTAGGGGGGAACACTTACAATAATTATAGAGTCCGAAGGTGTATTTTTGAAAGAGGGTATAAATTTTATCTCTTCGTCTCAATCTACAAGTAGACTTGATTTTACTATCCTAGCAATTAATATTTAATATCCTCGCAGTCGAGGATGAGGCTGTGGATTCTTTCTAAATAAAAGGGGACGGAATTTAATAACAGAGGGATAGTAGATTAGATATAGATATTGCCTTTAAGTGACCGGTAAAGTTCCCATAAAGAGGAAAGGGAGAAAGGTCTGTAAGTGGAGCTCATAGCTACGGCCTTCGAGCTACATAACTAGCATTATAGCGGAGTAGCGCCGTTGTAGGCCACGGGGTAAACCGTAACGGCAATCAGGCTATAGAGCCCGGTATAGGTCTCTAGGGCGGCAGCCCCGTGACAATATGAAAGTTAGGTGAGGGTAGAATAGGGGATTGAAATTTAGAACTCTTATAATCTTAGTCTTAGGATAACTATAGTAAGGAACAAGATGGAATTATTTATTATAACAGTAGGTAAGAGTTACTATACTAATAAGTAGAGTAGCAGCGGTATAACTGAATTATAACCAATTCAGAGTTAGAGATTGTTATCCGGCGGCGCTCAACGCCGTACGAATATTCCCTTTAACGAACTAGAAGAAAGAGCTTATGCTAAAAAGACGCTACGGATAGATAGCTTGGGAGTAAGATTATTATTTGTCAATAACGGGTTTGAAATTATAACCCTTAATTGGGTCGTGATTATATAGAGGTATAGTATATTCAATAAGGGTTCGGATTGAAGGGATAAATTAATTATCAAAGATTTTCTTTCTTTTATTTTGTTTGTTATCTTTTATTTATAGTACGATTATCTAGGATACATTACTTCCACGGTTTAAATATAGTTATATCATGATTATTTACCGGAGCGATATAGGAATTCTTCATATACGAAATTATATCGATAGTATCTTTAGCTTGCGAATATAAGTATTACATCAATCGAAGCCTTTACGGGGCCGACAGTATATTATAGAAACGCATTTCTTATTTAAATTCTCTTTAATATATCATTTTCTAATATCCTTCAACGTACTAACCTTCATGGGGATATTAAAGACATAGCCTCTCCACACGCACCGAATTCTTCCACGTACGCACCTCCATCCAAAGAAATAGGGCGGTTCAACTAATAATACCTACAATTAGCAACCCCGTTTTTGCCCGCTAAATTTCATTATTTCGATATCGCCTAATATTACTCTCACTTAATTCCTTTTCTATCCTTCTTCACACGGCCAATTACACGACTTTACGCTAGTACTTTACACGCATCTACACTAGCACTTTATACGCATCTATACTAATACTCTATATTTATATTTATTCTCTCAACGTACGTAAGATTATCGTATGCCATTAATATCCAATCTAATTAATTAATTTAAACGCCCTCTACCAAGTACCCTTCTTATATATCTACCTCCTTAATAACCTCGATTGATACCTTCGCTTCTAATACGTTTATCAATTATACTATAATATGCGCTGTAATAACGGACGAAGCCCTCTGTCAGGGGCGGGCGCCTAATATAGCACCTGGCTCCAATTGGCCAAACGTAAGTACCAAGACGGGAGGCTGTATATGAAGGCACGTAACCGGCAAGGCACAGCTACAGCATTGTTAACGTTCAAGATAGAGTTTACGGTTGAAGTGAAAATAAAACGGAAGAGTTGTGCGGGCAGCTAAATTGAGAAATATACGTCTAGAACCAATACACCCGGACTACTCTCCTTTTTTAGTCCATAACCAATCAAATTGCTTGCATCGTAGCAATTGTATAGTGCAATTGCAAATCTGGGCTTAGGAATGGCTAGCGGGGTTAGGCTATAATATTACCCCCTTCTTCAATAAACATTGTACTCTTCAAAACTAAAAAAAACTAAAAAAAAGAAAAGAAGTAACCTAATTGTAATTCGAACTTTACAATTATTTACAGTTGCTTTCTAATTAGAGGACGGATACTTTCGGGGTAGCCTATAATATAAGTTTGGGGTCCTCAATCCCGCCGCTAGATTCTTAGATCAACTCTACGAATCTTCCATTATAACTGATATTGTAGTTTTTTTTTTTTTTTTCTAATTCCGAGGGTTACTATATTCATATAAACAGTTCAACCTTTTTAACAGCTCGCTATATATTTCCTTTATCAGTATATCATCATCCCTATAGTTTACTAGGACTAACCCTCTTAATTAAATACCCTTCTATATCTGTAAATGCTTCAAGGGGCTGGGCTTTTCTGGGTTAGCGTTGTAGAAGGCCTTTAATAAGTTTAACGAATTTTTGAAATTTCGGGCCGGGTACTACAGTATCGCCCCCTGATCTTGTATCTGAAAATGTACTAGGATATTTATACACTAAATGGCGGATATGCAGTCTCTAGACTGGGGCTAGCCTAAAGAGGAAGCCAGCCAGTGGCCGAGATACTATAATCAGACCCTGTGCTATATATTCCACTACTTAAGACCAGGCCCCGTAAGCGTAAGTGTATACGGACCAAAAACTCTCCGAAATCAATATGCATTATGTAGTTATGCAGTTCTTGAAGCGCAGCTGTTATAGTCAGAGAATGAAATATTTATACGAAGTGAGCGAGTATAGCAGAGCTTTTTGTCAATAGGGTCGCACCCCTATTAAATAATCCTTATAAATTCTTCGTCCTATATATGGTCCGTCAATTGAATGATCCATTGCTTAAATCAATTGGAAATTTGGAAGCGTAGGTCCGCGTACGGGTGTCCCCGGGGGTATCCCCAGGGTAAATAAGAATTGAAAAATCAAAGTAATTAAAAGGTTGAATTTTAGATAATTAATGACTTATAAGGAGTAAAGAATGGGAATTCCTCCCCGCACCCACCCCATTCCCTACATATACCCAGTCCCACCAGATGACAGCTGACATATAATACCAGTCGTTTTTACTAGTAATTTTGAATCTTTTAATATATCCAAATATAATACAAAATAGCCATCCCTACCCAATTTCTCAAAGCGGGCATTATAGTAATCTATTAATATTCTTTATAAGCGTAAGTGATATATATGCACCGTGCAGACAGCTATGAATAAGTAGTATAAAGGGGGTGCAAATAGTCGTATCAAAAAGCATAAGAAAAACGAACAAATTACAGGGGAGATTACGTACATTTGAAAGACGAAATTTAACGGGTAAAAAACGGGGTTTTCAATATTAGGTATCATCCAGCTGTAGTTCCAATTTTCTGGGTGGGACTGGGTATATAAGGGAATGGGGTGGGTGCGGGGAGGGATTCCCTAAAGAATAGGGATCAATGAAATATAAATAATGAATAATGAATATTAGGGAATAAATAGTATAGAATAAATGATAAATACTAAATGAGTTAACTTACTAATACGCACCAGAAATTTACAAGTACGCACCCCCACTAGAAAATTGGGGCAATCTAGTTAATAATACTTAATATCGTAAATTTTATTTTTACCCGCAAAATTTCTTTTCTTTAATATACGTAGGATTTCTTTTACTTTAATTATTTCTTTCTTTTTTTTCTATACAGCTCTTTATATAGCGAGTCTTAAACCCCTTAATTCTATGGAAAGAATTACGAGATTGGCGTTGTGAGATTTACTTGCCCGCTACAGACTAGTTCTAAAATATATAAGGCATTTATGGGGGATTCACTGGGTTGACCCACCTTAAGACATTGCAATTCAAAATCTTTACACCCAAAACGATATAATATATATATCAACCGTCAGATCCCAAAAGTACGTTTCTGTAAGCTTTTGGTGCGTGTCGGCAAGTAAACTCTACTAAATAGTAAATAACAATTAACAAGTAGTATATAACGAGTAATGAATGATAAATAGTAGATTATAAGTAATGAATAGTAAGTAGTAAGTGATATATAGTGATTCATACATAATAGATAATGAATCATCAAAAAGAAAAGTAAATAACAAAAATTTATTAGAGAACAATAGTAAATTAAAAAATAATGACTGATAAGTAATAAGAACTAAGTAATAAGTTACAGATGATGAACAAAGGATAATAGATAATAAATAGTTGTTACAAATGAACGAAGAAGGAATAACAAACAAGTCAAGTGTAAGTAATAAATAACAGGTAATGAGAAATTGATAAGGGGTAAGAAATCATGATCAATAGTTGATAATACAAGAAGAAAGAGTATATAGTGAAGATAAATGTATAAATAAATGTTAAATATGAAATATAACAGATTATCATTACGTATAGATAATAAAGATTAATAATAACAAATGGTTAATTATGGATGACACGTTAAATGATAAGAGTATAGTACTATATTAATAGTACTAGACTAGTAAATTCGGGTTTTTTATATTCGGAAGAATCTAGTATTATGTTCGTAGTAGGCCGCCAAATTCTGAGTTGGTATATAGAGGAAACCAGCTCTAGACCTATAACAGCCGCGCTTTAGTAGTTTCTGCCGGGCGACCCGGAAGACGATATTAGCTGAGGAATAATTCAGCTAGCAAGATCCTATGCACTAACTAGCGTATATGTAGTACCCAGAGGATGTAGTTGCAGGGGTTTCTACTGTATATAGGATCAGGGTCTCATCCTTTCCATTACGCTTAGTCATAAAATTTCTTATTCATGAATCGAATAATAATAATCCTTTAACTTTTTATTCTTCTTAATCGCTAATCACTTCTCTAATTAAAATTTTATTCATTGAATTAAGAAAGAGGTTTTCTAAATATTTCTAAGGTTAATTAATATAATAAACTCTTACTCTATAGTATTTACTATGATAATAATAATATTTTACCCTATACCATGAAATACAGTGTCCTATCGGCATAGGGTCCCCTTTAGTTTTTTAGAAGGGAAAATTATACGGCGTTAAGCGCCGCCGGTTCAAAACTTCTAATTTGGTTTCAATTATAACTTTCTATACCCCTCCTATTCTATTTATAGCTATAACGGTTTTTATCTACTACTATAGTAAATCAATTTTGTTTCTCCTACCGTTATGTTATTTCAAAACTTGAATAATATAAATAATAGGGATTAAGGTTAGAGTGCTACTTCTTTCGCCGCTTCTCCGTTATAATTTCAGCTGCTCCTTCCTCAACTTTTTCCCTATTTCCCCGTCCTATGTTCCTATCTACTTCCCTACTCTTCTACTTTTTTTACCCTATTTATAGGTACCTTCGCCCTATCCCTTTACCCTTGACCCTTTAGGCGTACCCTTACTTATAATAATATAAAAACATTTTCTTCCGTTTATATAATTTCCCTATAGCACCCCTTTCTAAACTTCTGTCTCCTTCCTCCTTATTATAGAGTTTACTTGCCGACACGCCCCAAAAGCTTACAGGTACGCACCCCCACCAGAAAACAAGGGCAATCTAGCTAATAATACCTGACATCGTAAATGCTGTTTTTACCTACAAAATGGCGTTTTTCCAATGCACGCAATGTCTCTAAGTTGATTATTTTTCTCGCTTTTTTTATACAGCTATCTGTAAAACGATTTATACTACATGCAATTATATTATACCCATCTATATTATATATATCTATTATCTACCCCCTTTAACGTATGTTTCGTCGTTGCAACTAATTAGCGTTATTAAATTGGCGCTATTAAATTTACTTGCCTTTCTTAATTATAAGGTATTTATAAGGGATTCACTGGGTTGACCCACCTCGAAACATTGAAAATTACGATTTTTATACCCAAAACGACATAATTTACATGTTAGCTGTTAGATTCCAAAAGTGCGTACCTGTAAGTTTTTGGTGCGTGTCGGCAAGTCAACTCTTATTATAACTTTGTTTGGAATAATTTCGTCCAATTATTATTACATTAATTTAAATCTAATTAGTTTAACTTCTGATATAAAACTCTCCTCCCTTAATCTGTCCTTAAGCCCTATATTATCTATAGGTTTAAAATCTATAACCTTTAATTATAACTTCCATAATCTCTTTAGTAGCTAAATCCCTTTAAACCGGTAAAGTTTTTTTTGATTCATTTTAATTGAAATAATGATCTAAGCAATATCATGCGCGAAATTCCTTACTATTGTTATATTTTAAATTTTACTTGCGTTCCAAGGTCCGGCAATAAGCTTCATTCTCCTAACACCTTCCGTACAGTTATTATTAGTAAAATCTACTACTTCTCGGCGTCCAATAGGGTTTTCCGTCCCTACTTCCTCTCTTCTTCTACTATTATCCAATTCTTATATATACTTACGTGCATTTAAACTATTACTTGTATTTATACTACTAATAAATATACTTCAAACGTCCTTACTAACTATTATAACGCCTACTAGGCTATTTAGGCGGTACTTACTATTCTAGTATCAAATAACTAGCCTAAGTTCAATTAAAGATTGGATTGCTTTGATTATATTACTAATACTTGGATTCATTATATATAACATCGTCTTCCGGGTCGCCCGGCAGAAACTACTGAATCGCAGCTGTTATAGGTCTAGAGCTGGATTTCTCTAAGTACCAACTCAAAAGTTAGCAGTCTACTACGAACGCAATACTGGATTCTCTTAATGCCAATTCAAAATTTGGCAATCTACTACGAACGCAATACTAAATTCCTTTCAGTACTAATTCAAGATTTAGCGGTCTACTACGAACATAATACTAGATTCTTTCAAATAAAAAAAACAAAGAAAAAAAAGGAAAAAAAAGTAGGAGGTTAGGTTTTATACAACAGGCCCTACCCTAATACCTTATAAAAACCGAACCTAAAGCTTTCCGTTAATAATACCCGAGGGATGGCTTAAAGCTTATCTACGCTTTAATTTTACACTAATACGAATATTATTAATAATTCTATTTAAAATTCGGCTATATATTAATATTATTTAGACTTTTATAAGTAATTTACCCCTAATATAATTTAAATTGGTAGATAGGTCCCCTAATATAGTCTACATTAGTATATAGGTAGGTAGGTAATTATCCTCCGTTTATTTCCTTATTAATTTAGTTTTAAGTACGATATACGGCTCTCTTATTTCCAAGTATTCAATCATTTTACTATGATCTTTTTATTTTAAAGTATAATTAATCGGTCGGTCGGTTAGTTAGGGTATTCTATAATTAAATTAGTAGGGTTATTAAATTTGATATTTAAATCAGTTTTTCTTTTTTTCTTTATTCTATTCTCTTAGAAGCGAATCCAAAAGGTCGAAAAATAATTTAGAAAGTCGAATATTAAATCCAAGGAATCGAAGATTTCTAAGAAGGGAGGCTAATCCGGACTAATCCTATAGGTAAAGGTATAATTTACCTTTACCTAAATTATAGAACTATTATAGTTAGTCGTTACTTAGGACCGGTAATAGAATTTCCAAGAATATATATTATAAAGTAAAATATTAGTAAAAAATATTGAGAGTAGTAATATTAGGTATAATATTAAATAACCCATTCTACCCTATTCCAGTATTTATTTAAAAAGTGAATATATTTTATTTATAATATGAATTGAAATATTCTAATTGATTAACTTGAAATAACATAATAAACATTAATATTAATATCCGAAGGTAAGAAAAGGAAAGTAAAGATAGGGTATTATTAATATACTAGTAATTGAATGAAAAACCTTATTATCTTTATTATTATTATTATCCTCCTCCTCTTCCTCTTCCTCCTTACTCTTCGTCAAAGGGTCCCCTAAACTTTTTAAATAAATAAAGGCCGAAAGGCTAATATAAACCGTTATTAATAATAATTTCTAGCTCCTTCTTCTTCTTATTTCCTTTGTACAAAAGGCTTCCTTTTCCTAAAAATATTCAACCTCCGGCTCTAACTCATTAAACCGAATTTTAACAATTTACTAATTGAAGTAATTAACCAAAATACTAGAAACAGAGAAAGCTAAAGGAATAATATAACTAACGAAAAGGGGCAGAGTAAAAAAAGAATAATTAAGAGGAAAACTTTCTTAAGGAAGGAGGGGTTAAAAGATTAAAGGGGCGGAGGTAATTACAAGGGTAGTAAAGATTTCGAAAACTAGAGGGATAGGGCCGGGGATAGGAGAAATAGAATGATAAATTATATTATTACAAATATAAAGGATAATAGGTATTTCCGGCCTAAAGGTAAAGTTAATGGAGTTATTAAGTAAAATATAAAGTTAACTTTTACTACTAAACTAAAATAAAAAAGAATGTAAAAAACTTATAAATGAATAATTCTTACCTTCTTGATATAATTCATAGGACTAATAATACCAAAAAGATTATTATAATATTTATATAAAGTATTAATGTTGCTAATATCCCCTACTTTTTATAGCGCTTAATATATTATATATATTTCAAAGCGTTTAAAATTGTAATTAACCCATTTCTAAATATCAATATAATATTTCTTTCCTTTATCCGTTGTAAATTTAATATAACAATACTTATTTCGTATATAATATTGATATAAGACGTCGTACGAATAACTATACAGAAGGCCACTACTCTTACTATGATTATCGTGATTATTATCATCGTCCTGATAAATATAGAAGTTAGTATTATATTTTGATAGGATAGGACTAAAAGAAAAAGAATATACAGTTTTCCTCTTCTTCATAAAGGGGGGAGCAATTACAAAATCTAAATCTACCTTCTCCTTCTCTAATAACTTGATACGGCGGGGGAGAAACTTACTAGCGTGGTACTAAAATAATCAAAACGGACGATTAGGGGTAGTAGCTAAAGTATCTAGGGAAGTATTATTACGGCGGCGGCGGCGGTTAGCAGACGCGGCGAATTTAGGAAGGCGGGTAGGAGTTTCAAGGGTAAGCAGCTAAATTAAATTAAGCGTAGAACTAATAGAATGAATAGGAAAGATGAATAAACTAAAACAATATTATATTTATATAACAATTATTAGCTAGGTTGGATTAGGAAAATATAATTGTAAATTCAATTACTTATATAATATTATATAGTTTAATCTAGGGAAGAAGGGAAAGAAAAGGAAGGAAGCCAAATAATCTTTAACAATATATAAATCCTAAAGGTAATTAGGGTATAAGTAGGTACGCAAGTAGGCAGGCAGGCAGTTACGTAAACAATATTCACTAATAGGTCATTATAATAATTGAAATCAAATAATAGTATTAAAAACTACCTAGTTCTATTACGTAGATTCTTAAATTGCATGTATATAATCGAAGTATATATAGAAAATCGAGGATTTTAAATTTATTACTCTAAAGGAACCTCTTACTTAATCGGATATCTACTTATCAATCTATCTTTTTGTATAATATATACTAAATTAAAACAAGGTAATATATATTAATGAAGGCCTCTTCTTATTCATCCTCCCGTCCCTTAGCTATTTGACTATATTACATAATTGAATAATAAAGTAGTATAAACTATAAATATAAACAATTATAGTATCGTCCAACTTCCACCCCTTTAATATTATAAAATAAAATGGCTTTTTATTTACTAAATTATTTATTTACCCCTATTATTCTATTTATTTCGGGAAGGTTTGAAAAAAAATTTATAAACTTCTAAATGATTACTAGCCTACTATTAATAAACTTCCAAATTAATTATTTACTTATTCCTATTATTCTAATTATATCGGGGAAGTAACTTAAGAAGAAAACTATAATATACCTACGTTTCTTACTTTAATAATCTTAATTTTCATTTAACTATATCCGTTACTACCGCCTTATGAAACGTAAAATATCCTAAAGAACCATATCTTAGCTTTAATTTAAATTATACCTGTTACTATTACCTTATTAAGCGTGAAATATCTTAAAGAGCCGTATCTTAACTTTTATTTGAACTATACCTATTACTACCGCTTCGTTAAGCGTGAAATATCCTAAAAAGCCGTGTCTTAACTTTCATTTAAATTATACCCATTATTCTAAAGGGTTAGCAATGAAACCGCACTATAGTAGTAATAAGGATAGGCCAACCGTAAAACTATTAAAAATTCTTGTACAAGCGCTCTCAGCAATTAAATCGCGCTATAGTAGTAATAGAAACCGGTAAACCGTAAAATTATTAGATACTCTTACAGAAGCACTTTCGGCAATTAAATTACACTATAATAGTAATAAGGATTAGTAAGCTATGAGACTATTAGATATTCTTATAAAGGTAGTCTCAATCGCTTAATATTAAGAAGAAATAAAGTGACGTATAAAATAAAAAGGCAGTCGTTAAACAAAAAAGAAGAAATAGGCAATATAAGAAGGCGAATATTGATATACAAATATATATCGATTATACGGAGGTAAAATCGGTTAAACATAGCCGAAGGTGCCTAGAATTCAAAGTAAAATTATATTACTAATATTAAGATAAGAGGTAATAATCGTTAAAGCCGCCTTTAAATAACCTTAATATAATATTCAAATTCAACTTTACTGCTTCTAATCCGGATAGTATTAATATTAAAAGGGTAATCGAATATTTTATCTTATAGAATTTTCACCTTCGAAATGGCTACGTATATTAAACTAAACGTAAAATCGCGTTTCGAAATATCTAGGATAGCAATATTGATAATTACACCCTATAACTTATAAATTAGAAAGAGATATGGAATAGTAATGGGGAACTACCTCTTTATATAATAAATAATACTTCCTATAAAATTTGGAATAAAACGGAAAATAAATACGATTTTCGTATTAAAATCTTCTTATTCAAAGTAAAATAGGCTAATATAGTTCAGGACACGTAATAATAGGGTACAAAGCAATACTTCTCTAGGATCGTTATTATAACGCTAAATAATATTATAAATAATACTAATAGCGCTATTAACTAAACCTTCTTCCATTTAAATATTTTCGGTAAATATAATTTTAATACTAATAGCTAGGAGTAATTATTTATGAGGGTTGTTAATATAAATATATTCAATTTCGCTAATTCTAACACCAATATAATTAGTATATATCTAAATAACTGGGGTGCCGAATCCTTTAAAATAAATTTCACTATAATCTATAATCTATTTATTAATTAGGTACATACAAATTACATCTTCGAATTTACTAAAATTATACCCTTCCTATTTCAACTCAATATTTACCTATATAAATAAGAATTCCTACTACTCCTAAATAATCTATAAACACCGTTTGAATATATTTCAAAATATAATTCATTTATTACTACCCTATCATATAATTTATTTTAATTCGATGGTATAATTGAAATAATAGGTCTCTTTCTTAGATTTTTCTTCGGGCGAAAGTCCGACTCACCTCGTATCAATCAAAGCCTTTTCTATAATAAAAGGCAATTAATAGAAATCCTCTATTAAAAGAATATTCTGACTACCGAAGAAAACATTATTATAATCGGGAAATACCTACCTAAATTACTTATCTAAATGATATACTATTTTCATACCAATTATAGACTTTTCGTCAATAATTAAGTATTATAAGTAACGAAAATTTAATTATAGACAAGCTAAGTTATTAAAGTTTAATTCTAGTAATATGATACTGGTCTAAGAAATAGGAAATCAAAGAAATAAATATAACATAAAACTATTAATATTATCAACCGCTATATTAGTAAGGGTAATATATATATAATAATAAGAAGCTTTTATTCATCTAGAAATTGGGAATTGTTAGGAATTAACTCTTCTAATCGAGTAGAAAGTAGATGAATAATATAAGATTTACTAATACTACCCTTCCTATTTGATTATATCCGAAGGGGTGGAAGATTTTCGCTACGAAGGGATACTTCATAATATTTGATAAATATATTATAAAGGAAGCGTTATTTAGTATTAAAGCTACTTACTATAGTAATAGTAATAACTTTAACTTTATATATATCAGGATATTCAATTTTTATACCCTTCTAATAATTAGGGATATTCACCATAATATTATTATATAATTTATAGTAGGCTTACTAATTATGTTCGAAATCAATAGGGCAATAATTAAATACGTTAATATTTTTATCAATATTTATAGGCCGATTCGGAGCTTCTTAAGCTATACATATCTAGTCGTCCTATTATATATCCTTGTTAAGCGGTATAATTTTAATATCATCTTTTGGCGGTAATTCGAATAATTTACTATTATGATTATATTTATAATAAATATAGATTTCTCGAAAACAATTATATATGTTTAATTAGGTAGTATATTATACGCCGTTACTCATCTTCAAATTAATATCAAAATAGTAAATAATAAAATATTATTTTAATACTATTAATAGAAGTTATAGCAAATTTTAGAGATAATACCACCTTTATACCTAGATATATTTTTTAATATACGAGGCTCCTCATAGAAACACTATAGCCGAGTAATCTAATATATATATATAAAATTAGAGATATATTAAATTGATAAAGGGAATCCCTCCCCGCACCCACCCTATTCCCTACATGTACCCAGTCCCACTTAGAAAACTGGAACTACAGTTGGATGACACTTGACATAGAAAACCCCGTTTTTACCCGCTAAATTCCGTCTTTCAAATGCACGTAACATCCCTTTTAACTTATTCGTTTTTTTTCACGCTTTTTCACACGGCAATTCGCACCCCCTTTACACTACTCATTTGTTTATATAATTATTTAGAATAGTTTATAAAATACTCAATACTATAAAAAGCATTAATAAATTACTATAATATTTACTTTGAGAAGTTGGGTAGGGATGGCTGGTTTGTACTATATCTAGAGACATCAAAAACTTGANTACTATAAAAAGCATTAATAAATTACTATAATATTTACTTTGAGAAGTTGGGTAGGGATGGCTGGTTTGTACTATATCTAGAGACATCAAAAACTTGAAATTACCAGCAAAAACGACCGGTATTATATGTCAGCTGTCATCTAGTGGGACTAGGTACATGTAGGGAATGGGGTGGGTGCGGGGAGGGATTCCCTCAATATATAGTTATTTAATTTCGTTTAGGAAGTTGGCTACTTTAGCAAATAGTTCCTATAGGCTTTTACCTTCTTTATTGGTATTTAAGGGTAGAAGGTTGAGGATTTTAATAATATAGTTAATTATAAAAGGCTATAGATACTTTAGGATATTAAGGTCGATTATTAAAGTTCTAATTCGTTGTATAATAATAGCGTTAGCCCTTTCGACTTTTCCTTATATCTATAGAGTGTATGGTATTAATTTCAAGAGTTTAATGCCTTCTGTATGTACCTAATCAATAATTTTGCTTCTTTGGAATTCTTTAGTATTAAAGTTAAATTTAGGATTGCTATTAAAGTTAATTATTCTGATTTTGAAGTTACTATTTTGAAGCTTTGTTTATTTTTTGAACTCTTTAATTTAAATAAAGGTATCGCCTTTATTGATTATAAACCTTATTTAGTAGAAACCGGTAATTTAATTAACGAAATAAATTATATACCTATACCTTTTGTAATTAGGGAGAATATAGGAGATAATGTAGATGTGGATGTAGGCCAACGGTTGAATTATAACTTTGCTAGCAACCTTAGGAATTGTATCGTAGGCCTTTACTTTAATATAAGCTTTCTACAAATAATCCTAGGTATTACTAAGTTTAATACTAGCCTTCTCGCAGGCTTTAAGGACCTAATTCTTACCTATATATATAGAACGATAGTATATGATTAAGTAATTAATTAATATTATTATAGCGTAACGAATATTTTAAGGGAAGTTTTATTAGGTATATATTAAAAGGATTAGAAAGTTATTAACTTATCTATATCATAAAGTAACCTTGCTATATGCCGATATTTAGTTGGACTTTATATCCTATACTATACCGTTATCGAAGAGACTTCTTATTATTAATAGAATTGCCGGGGTAGAGGGATTGTAAATATAATTTTTAATTCTAATTTTAATGTTAATATTATTTAATATAGTTATTAATAATTTAATGGTATTTATATGGTAGGTATACGTTAAGGTTCTATTACTAATAGTATAAACAATAGGATAAGGGAGTAGTTGTAAGTCTATAAACTATTTAAGGTAGTTAAAAATATTATTTGCGTAGCTAGAATCGTAAATAATTAGATTTTTAATACTATTTGGTAATTATTAATGCCTTAGAGCTTATTAGATTTTAGTAAGATTACTATAGATATATTGAAATTGTAATTGAAAAGAATTAATTAATTAACTATTTTGAATATAGTTAAGACGTGTAAGGGGTCTACGAGGTATACACACAGGTAGGCCTTATAAGGAGCTTGAAATAATCGACAAAGAGGAAAAGGCAGGTCTGTGCCAGTAAAGCACAGAGCTTCCAACTAAATATATAAAATGCGTAGGTATCGAAGGTACTAGAAATGCCAAAGCTAGAAATATAGTCCGACCGCCGTACCCGAAGGATATACCTAATAATACGTAATACATTTAGCGCCAAAACGGCTACCGATAGCCGGCTGGCCTATATACCTAACTAAAAGGTATATTTAGCTTATACGGGTACCAACTAGGCAAATATCCCTAAGCGCTAGCCCCGTAATATTATTTCCTACCTCTCCCTCGATAAATAATTAGAAATGCTATAAGAAAGAGTCCTTTAATACCCCTACGCACTTTCGAATATTCCTAACTCCTTTACCCGGGTTTATATAATAAATAATAATTAAATAAATAATTAATAGCCGAATTACTCGAATATATCTCCCCGGGAAAGTCCTATTTATTACCTTAATACTTATCTTTTACATATATGTTAATACCAATTATACCCCCGAACTATAACAATAGCTACTATATTAGGTACCCCGAACTCCGAAAGCTTCGAAATACCTTATAATACTTAATTCCATCTAACTATAAAAACTATTATCCTACTATTCCCCATCCTTAATAATAATAATACTTAGTATAAATCTTAATAAAATTCGCTACTACCTAATACGCTAATAGGGTACGTATAGCCTTCCTAAGCTAGGAATTTTCAAAGCCTAATTATAATTTTTATTAGAAGCCTTAACGCCCTTTAAGTTTTACTAAGCTAATATCTATACTTTAATACTTATTATTATTATTAATTTTATTATTTTCCTCCGGGCCTTTATCCGGCTTTAGAACAATTTAGATATATTAAACCTTAATCTTCTTATAATCTTTAACCTAATAGGGAGGCAAGCTGTAAGTCGTATAAATATTCTTCTTCTTTTATTTTTTTCGTTAGGTATCCAACAGTTTAGAGTTAGAACTCTCTAAAATCCAAGTAGTAGTAATATTTATTAATCCCCCCTTATCAATATAGATAGTAGTATTAGAAAACCCTATATTCCCTAAGAAATTATTACTATTTAAATACCGGAAGAAGTTATAGAGTTCTGGGTAGTTATTTAGAGTTTTTGGCCGTTTATGGAAACGCCCGAACTATTTATCACTTAAAAAGGATATTAATAAATTAATAATAATTTAATCCGGCTATATATTAGCTTTAATTCGGTATAAGATTTTTTTGAAGTAGATAAGGAAGTAGGATACAGATTCCTAAGATTTCTATTATAGGGTAAAGAATTCGAGGTTAGCTTTCTTATTTTAATTAACTTCCTTATAATTAATTCAGAATTTCTCGAGAAGCCTAACCGGTGTCTAATTCGTTAGAGACTATACGAAAGAAAATAAAGTCCGGCGAATAGCTAGTAAAAAGTTAGACTAACGTAATAGAATTAGGCTTCTAAATTACTAATAGCCGGGCCGTTAACATACAATTTTACCTCGGCTATATAAATTTATATATTAAAGTCCCTTTTATCGCCTATAAATTTATTAAGGTAGGGTAAGACCAACTTCGATTAACTAGAGTTACTAACAGTCGTTTAGAGACGGCCGACTTCGTTAATAAGGGTTTGGATAGCTATAGCGAATTATTATTAGCGCTCGGAAATATTTTAAGCCTACGGAATTGAAGCTATAGCGGTATAGCGAAGTAAAAAAAGTTGGCGGTTGGAGAATTCTTCGGGCAATTAGAGACAGCGAAGGTACTAGAGACTGCTAAGGAATTAAAATATTAAGAAGGGGGTCGATTATAATATAAGGGGTTTATAAGGTATATATATAGGTAAGCCTTATAAGGAATTTGAAATAATTAATAAAGAGGAAAAGGGAGGTCTATACTAGTAAGGCATAGAGCTTCCAATTAAGTATACGAAATGCATAGGTATTAAAAGTATTAGAAATATTAAAGCTAGAAATATAGTCCGAACGCCGTACCCGAGGGATGTACCCAATGGCACGTAGTGTATTTGGCGCCAAAACGGCTGCCAACAGCCGGCCGGCCCATGCACCCAACCAGAAGGCATACCTGGCTTACACGGGTGCCAGCCAGGCAAACATCCCTGGGCGCCAGCCCCGTGACAATACGTTTGATAATAATTATTGAGGGCTTTAATAAAAATCTATATTATTATTACCTATCTTACCTATAGCTATAAATATTGTATTTCTATATAATAAGGCGGAATTAACGGTAATAGTAGGAGCGGTAAAATTAGTTAAAATATTATTAACGAGGGTATTAGTACCGGCGGCGACCTTTTCAACGATAATATCCTTCTTATATCTCTAAGAATCCAGAGCTTATTTTAAGTAATATACTTAATAAATATCGGCCTTAAATATATTATAATAATTATAAAATATATACTTCTAAGTAGGATAAATCTTTTTAGTATAATTAGTATAATCGATCTTCTTATTGTCTTTCTTGGTATTATCCTTCTTTTTATTAATCGAACCGTTATTATAAGTAGTAATATTATTAAGCGTTTTCTAGATATTAATATGAATATTAGTATAGAATTCTATATTACTGATATTACCCAATTTAGTTAAGAAAATTCTAATATCAAGAATCTTATCTTCGAAATCTAATATTTAATATCTAGCATTAATAGGGTATAAAGCCTTTATTGTATTGTAAAGGAAGGTTATTTCGAAGTTGTTGTTAATATAGAATTTAATTTCTTTAATACGTATACGGATAAAAATATAACGGTCGAAGAAAAATATTATAATATTAAAGTTAATTTATTTAAAATTAAAATATTTTATAAAAACTTTACTGCTAATTTCGTTAGTAACGTAGATAATATAAGATTGAATGAAATTGTATGTAATTTTAGGGTTTCTACCGGTTTTATCCTAGCTATTAACTTTTAAAGTAGTAATAATAATAGGATTCTAATAAGTAGTAAGGAGAAATTTGTTAATAGTTGTATATTAAATTTACTAAGTATTATATACTTCTACCTTCATTGCTTTATTAGGCTTAGGAACGCCTTCGAAGATGTATTTTAATAGTTTGAGATAGTCGAGTTCGGTTATAAGACTTGCCTGCTAGTCCTCGATATTATTCTTACCCTTAAGGTTGACGAGGGATAAGGTAATTGATGTAAATATAGCGATAATTGAATTATTAAAAGTGTTGCGGGTTTAAAAGAAAGGAAAGACGGTAGTGTATATCGTTGGACCTGGTATTTATTGAATAATTTGGAATTTAAGGATTGAATCGTTTAATTCAGAAGAAATGACGATTTTGGTTTGGTATTACTATTGGTAATAATTTTTATGTAGCGGGGCTTTTGGTTTGGGGGTGCGTGTGCGACGATTAGAATTGCGATGGTAAAGGTTCCGGTACTCGTTATAGTGCCTTAATAAAGATTCTTATTAATACGTTTGAAAGTTCGATTATGGGGAAGGTTTGAGAGGGCTTATAACCTGTGGGATTACGAATACCAACGAAATTAAGCGATTGATTGATTGAGTGTGTGCTATGAAGAAGGAAGAAGGAGGAAGATTGGCGAGTCTGGAAGGCTAGATACGGTGCGGTCTGGGCAGGGCATAGAGTAGGGCTATACCCAGATGCCTACCCGGGACCCACTAACATATAGCCTAAGGTAAATTCGTTTTACGCCTTCCTTAGAAATTATAATATTAGAAATAAAATACAATTCCCCTAGGCGGAGCCAAAGTCCAGGGGAGACAAAGAGACGCCTATACCTAGGTACACTACTATAGTCTTTCAAAGAAGCAGATAATTGAAAAAAAAAAAAAAAAAACCTTAGGGAATAATTTTTTTAAAAAAAGAATTCGTTTTTTTTTCCTAAAACTTCCAGAATTTCCATTCTTAACCCTAACCCTAACCTTAACCCCCCAAGGCCTTCAGGGTTAAAGGCGCGGTCTAGGGACTTAGTCATTTTTGGGATTTGGTCCTTTGCAATACCCAGGTATATTTATTACTAAAATCCTTATTTTCAATTTCTTTCATATTTTTCTCAACAACTAGAGCGTACATCATAATACAACCGGTAGCAAAATAACCGCTTCTTTTTTTTTATTGTTTTGGTATAATATTTATTTGAATATATGTAATAGTCGCGGAGAAATCCCTATTATAAAGGAAAAAGTGGCTTTTTCGAGCTGCTATTCAAACCGTATCCTACTTGGCGCTAAGTTTTCCTATTTAAGCCTGCTAAGGCTATACCAAAACGGGTAATTTTCTACATTCTAACCTATTATAAATAAATACGCTGCGCTTTCCTTGCTTATATTAGTAGGCCTATAGACTACGACCTTTAGTACGGATCTTTTATATTACTACGGCCTACGATAACGGCCGGATAAGTTCTGAAAGTATAGGCGTCTTAATTATTAAATTAATTTATTTAAATCCTTCTTTCTAATAAATTTAGTTAAAGGTAAATTCCTCCTAAATTTCTATATTACTTCAATTCAATATTTTATATTTTATCGTTTTAAAGACTTTATTTAGAAGAAGGAAGTTGTGTAGATAAAGGAGGTTCGGGGTTAAATAGGGTAAGGGGAATTCAATTTATAAAAAAAAAAATTTTAAAGGTAATTGTAATATATGAAATTAGTATAAGGAACATTATCATAGTAAATATTATAATACGAATAATAAAGTTAGTTAGAAATATTATTTAAATAAAACCTGATATTAATTATTTAAAAGTATAATAGTTGTTAAAGGTTTAATAGTTTAAGGGTAGTTGTAGGTATATATAGGAAGTTAGAAAGATATAGTCGATTATCAATTGTAGATAATTGTTTAGAAGTTAATTTTAGTATTTGTATAGGAGATATATTAATTGCTAAATAGTATATAGTTTGAGGTAGCCGATTATATATTTAAGAGGTTGGTTATAGATAATCGATTATTATAAAAATAGCTTTAATTATATATAAAGATTACTAGTTTTTATATTTTTAGCCTAAAAAGGTAGCTTATATTAATAAATTATAATAATAGTTAAATTATTTAATTAGTAGAGTTATATAGTTGGTAGAAAGTATAAGAAAAAAGGGTAATTGAGTAGGTAGTATCGATAACGATTATATAGAAGCGAATATGTATATATATAAAATTTAGGAAAGAATATTATAAGTTTTATATTATTAGGGGGCTATACCCTTTAAGCCCCCTTATTTCGAAGGTTAAAATTAGAAAAATTATTTAGGGGATACTTTTAAGGACCCCTATTAAAAATAATTAAAAGTAAAGGATAATACCTAAAAGATACCCTTAGGGACCTTCGTTAAAGATAATTAGAGGTAAGGGATAATATTTAGAGGATACCTTTAGGGACCCCTATTAAAAATAATTAGAAATAAGGGATAATACTTAAAAGATACCCCTAGGGACCCCTATTAAATATATAAGAATTAAGTATAATAATTTATAACGTTATATATTATAAATATTATAAATATTTACCAATTTCTTAACTACAACTTCTATTTTTCATTGATTAAATAACCTATTCTATAATTTCTCAAAATCTATAATATATAATCATTTTACAAAATTAAATATCGAATTCTATTTTTCATTGTATTATTTAGAGAATATACTATTATTATAGTAATAGTATTGGGTAGTACGACGGTAGTAAAGTGATAATAAGGAATTTAATTAATTTAGAGAATAGATTGGAGTAGGAAGGAAATTGACTAATTTAAGGAACGGATTTTAATTAGCCTAGGCTATTTATAACTTAAAGAATTTATAGGGATTATTAATAAGGGTGCAATCCTATTGGAAAGAAGTTCCGCTATATTCGTTTACTTCGTATTAATATATATTTTTTTTTAGACTATATTAGCTATACTTTAATAAAAGTTTAAAGCGGGACGGCCTACTTACTAATTATATTAATTTCCTATATACTACGGGCTATTACACTATTTATTTTATAAATTAATTATTTAGGATATTCGCTACGGTAATACTCCTTCCCTCTTAAATAGTAATACTATAAATCTGGTTTAAGCTATATCTTATTTTAATAGTAAAATTATTACCCCTATATATATTATACTTAATAATATTAATTTTACTATTCTTATTTATATAATTTCCAATTTTAATAGGTATAATATTCCTAATAGCTTTATAATTATCAATATTCCTAGCCGCCCTATTATGGATAATAGTTAGATTTATAAATCTTGTAACGTTATGACGAATTAAATTTATATAATAGAATTATTTAAATGGATTTTTAGGTATAATTAAGCGTTCGTAAAGTAGTATATTGGTTCTTATTATAATTTAATTTATATAAATTTTATAACGAATATAAATATTTCCCCTTATCCTTATCCCATTCTTCTAATATAACTAATATTCCATTTTCTTGCTAGGAAAACTTTATAATTTCTTTATATTATTCCTCTTTTAACTAAATTATTAAAGAGTATTCTCTTAACTTCCCTAATTTTAAAACGTATAATTAGTTTTTCTTTACTTTAATTTTATCGTTTGAATACTTTTTAAATTTCTTCCCTTATTAAAAGGTATTCCCTAGGGGTTAATTTAAAACGAATATCGATATTAAAGTAATTTAGAACGATATAGGCGAAGGTTTCCTTTTTATATTTATAGGCGTAGATTAGCGTTAGGATATTAAATATTATTCTCTAGTAAAAAAAAACGTAAAGCCTAATAACTTTTATTCTAATTTGGATTAAAAGGGAGCTCTTTATTTTAGTTAATAAATTCTATTCATAATTATTATTATCTTTTAATATTTAATATTTTTTCCTCTTTTCTTTTTACCGAATTATATATTATTAAAAGATTTCGTTATTATATTTAATAGTGAAGTTAGTAATAGTAAAGTTATATTATTAGTTTAAATTAATTATTATTGCCGTTAGGTAGTAATTATAATGCAATACCTATTTTCGATTTATTATTATCTTTAATTATTCCTTTCGGTCGGTGGTTATTAATTTTAAAATTTATAATAATAGTAATTAGGCCCTCAATTCCGAAGGGGGGGCCTACTACTATTATTAATAATTTCTATACAAATATTTGTATTTAGGTTTATTAAATTATATTTTTACTATTTTTTAACTTATTAGTAAGTGGCCAACTTCTAGATTATTATATTTAAATACAATTAGTAATATAGGCCGGTATCCCCCGAATAGAATAAATTTAAATCTATTTAGGCGAACCTCTTTTAAAAATTACCAATTCATTTATTATATAAAGGTTAAATTATAAATAATATATTTTTATTTTTAAGTTTCGTATTAGTATAACGTTATACGCTTTTACGATAATTCTCAAATATTTAATTAAATATTTTACTATTTTAATTACTATCACTTATAGTTTTCTATAAATTTTAGTTAGCTAGTAAAAAATTAAAGTTCTATATATAATAATATTACAGAGATATTTAGTATATAATTGTGTAGGATTATGAATATCAACGAAATTAAGCGGTGTGTGTATAATTAATTGAGTATATACTATATAGAAGAAAGAGGAGGAAGATTAGCGAGTTTAGAAGGTTAAATATAGTATAATTTAAGTAGGGTATAGAGGAGGGCTATATCTAAATACCTACCTAGGATTTACTAATATACCCTTATAAATTAAAAGACTATTAAAGAATATCTAAACCTCTTTATACGATTTATATTATAATATTTTTTATAGTATTAATGATATTTTAAATTTAGAAAATTGTTTAATAAATTATATCTATTAATTTAATAAATTTAATATATTTATCTAACTTTAATAATTATATTAAAACGTTAGCCGGTATTTTACTACGTAATAAATATTTAATTACAAATATTCTTATATCTGCCTCTCAAATTAGTTATTTATATTATATATCGGTATATTGATTTTTTATTAGTATATTCAAATTGAATACCTAATTTGTAACGTTATTACTATCTATATATATACTCTATTAATATTATATAAATTTAGGTTTATATTTAAATTATTTGATATTCTTCTAACCTAACCGAAAACCTTAATAATAAATATTAAATTAGTATTCTCTACTTCTATACTATTAAATATAATAAAGTCCTATTATTTAAATTTCTGAAATATTGAATAATAAATAAAGAATATAATATAACCTGTAATACTTTTCTTTAAATGAATATTATTAGTAAAGGAAATATTTATATATATATATATATATATATATATATATAGATAGGGGTTTTAACAGCAAAAGTATATTGCCCAATTCAATACTTAAAATAGGGTATTTATACAAAGAAGTATTATAAGTATTTTACAGTAATAAAGTAATAATTAATTAGCTTTTTATTACCCTTAAATAATTTATTAATAGTAAATTAAATATTTAGCTAGATATTTATTAGAATTTAATTTAATAAGCTAATCCTTCTAGAGTAAAACTTTAGTTCTTCTAACAATATATTATTACCCTTATAAAGCTTATAATTAAATAACTATAGTAATTTATTACTATAGAACTTAATTTTACTATTATTAAGTTTAATAATAATTTTTATAGTATAATGTAATTAGGAAATAAAAATAATACGAATTAAGCGATCCTTTATAATATTATAATTTGAAAATATATATACCTATCCTTATTATTTGAATATTAAAATAGCTAGCCAATTAAATTCTTATTTTATTAATAATACCGAAAATTAACGCGGTAATAAAAAGGTTATTAATATTATAAACTAATAATACTTTTAAGCATTTATTAATAAGTAAATAAGAATTTACAGAAATATAGATAAATTTAATTTTTTTGGGTATTAGTATTAGGGTTTTAAATTAATAACGTAAAGAATATTTAAAACTATAGAAGGTTTTAATAAATTTATAAATTACATTATCTTTACTACAACCGTATATAGGCTTTCAAGTGCTATTAATTATTTAATATAATATTAGGTATCGTTTATAATAAACGTATTTAAATAAATAGCATCGAAATTGAATTATTAAAATTTATAGCTATTAATAGTTATAATAGTTAAAAAGATTTACATACTAATTAAAGATACTACTATAGTATAAATATTTTAAACCGTTTAATTGCCTTACTTATAATAATTATATATTACCTATCTAATTCTAATTTTCTAATTTTTAATATTAATATTATACTTCTCGTTGTATATATAATTTCTAAATAGGATTTCTATATCTATTAATCTAAGTACTAAAATAGTAACCGCTTTATCTTAGGATATTTATATTTACTTCCTTATAATTAGTAATTAATATAATTCAACATTATTCTATTTATATATAGTTTAGAACTTTTTAAATATAAAATATTATACCTTACTAGTACCGATGTTTATTATATTATAGTTAACGTTAATAGTAATAAAGTAATATATAACTTCTATTTATTTTAGGAAATAGTTTTCTATTACATTACAAAAGTTATTAGGTAGGGTAATAAAATCCTTAACGATATTACCTATATTATCTTTTACATCTTCGATATTATATCTATAGTTTATTAATTTAATTATAAATCGACGAAACTTACCTTTATTTACCTCTAAGCGAAATATTAGCCTATCAAACTTAGAGGGTCAACTTCCCTATATTAATAATATTTAGAGAATATTATATTCTATAAGGTTTGATTATTGATAAAAATTCAATTTACTTACTTATAATATTAATAATAATATATATTATTGCGTATAAGGTAAGTTCGGTATATTAATCGGTAATAATTGTACGTTTAATACTAATTTCTATAGTATATTAAATAATAGAATACTTAGAGTAATATATATAATTCATTTACTAAATATATATTTATTATATAAATTATAGGGTATAGGGTCTTCGTTATTGAAATTTTAAATATTAAGAAGGTTATTATTATATTTAATAGTTTCTTCAATATTATATTCTTATTAGGTCTATTGTAATAAAGTTAATAATAAAAATGTTAGAGATTTTAAAATGATTACTATCGAAGGAGTTGGTAATAGTAATACTAAAAGTATTACTATAATCGTTATTATTAATATTATTATGATAGTAAATATTATTATTATTATTAGTATTACTAATACGCTTATAAATACCGGAGGTATTATTATAAGTATTATCAATAGAATTAAAGTAATAGATATTAGTATTTTCACTATTACTAATACCTTTGTAAATACTAATATAGTTTCTTATAAAATCGGTAAGGTTATATTCGGTCCCGCTATATAATTATAGAGAAAACCTAGTTTTAGTAGTTGTAAAGTATAGTTTTATAATTATACTTTTCGTATTCGTTTAAATTTCTAGTAAAAGTTTGCAAATTACTATAACTACCTATACTTTCCCCAAATTCCTTATTTAACTGATTAAAAAGCTAAGATCTTTATAATTATATATTAGATTTCCAATATTTTCAAAAGTGTTTAACCTTATTATTAAAATTATAAAAAATACCTATACCCCCTATAAACCCCTTATAGCCTAAGACTAACGAATATACTACTATTATCAAGGGTATAAACTTATATTAATAGTTATATTCCTATATAGGAATATAGCTACAGGCTATATACGGTAAGGTAAAATCATTTCTATAGCTCTATAGTAGGACTGAATACGGCTTAACCTTTTATTAGAAAGCTAAATAAAAATATAAGTAAACTGCTTTTTAGAATTTGTAATTCAAATAATTATTTTTATTAATATACTATATATATTTCAAGAATTTAAAGCTATAACGTCCCTTACATTCCCTAATTTAAAGCGGCATTTCATAAATCAAATAAATAATATTTATAAATTTTATAAGAAATATAATCCTTTACCTAGGTAAGTAAATAAGCAATTAACTTCGTTACCGATAAAAGAAGTTTCCTTTCTTTAAAAATAAAATATTCTATCCCTATACTTCTACGAAAATTATATTTAAAAACTCTATTTTTCTCTTATTATTTGATTCTTTTTAATACCTTATTATATTAGAAACTAATTATAATTACAAAATCAATTATTATTAGCTTTATAATAAAAATTAAAACTAATTTAATAATATATATTATTGAAAACGATTATTAGACTATATAAATAATATAGGAAATATCTTTAGAAAGGTACGGGTAGAAAATATAAAATATAAACTAATTAAATTAAACTAATATATTTTACATAGACAAAGGTATTAAAAACACAAACTTCCTAACTTAGGCTTATAATATCAATAAGGATTTAATTAAATTATAAATTTAATAACCGGCCTTATATAGAAAGAATAAAATAGAAAATAGAAGTTTAAACAAATACGTTTATAAATTTAATAGTAAATATATAGGGTTATTCCTTTATTCGGATAAAAGAAATATATATTAAATATATCCGTAATATTATTATATACAATACTTTAATAACTATTAATCTATAAAAACTTATAGGACATTATAAAGGATAATAATTAGGTTAGCGAAATATTGTATAAAAAATTTAAAAAAATATTATTATAG
This sequence comes from Neurospora discreta FGSC 8579, assembly GCA_009805215.1. Lineage (NCBI taxonomy): Eukaryota > Fungi > Ascomycota > Sordariomycetes > Sordariales > Sordariaceae > Neurospora > Neurospora discreta. The sequence continues at coordinate 74,170 of RANX01000073.1, read as the reverse complement.
GTATATAAAATTACACTAATAGGGAATTTAGAAATGAAAGCTTTTTATCCGCTACGTAACTTCTACCTTAATAAAAAGGTCTAAACCTTTATATAGAAATTCGTTTAAATTAATTAAATTAAATTATTAGAGGAAATATAATTTAAGTTATTAATTATCAGAAAGTCTAATCGTATAATTATTATTATTTATCCGTATATTAATCCACCCTCTCTCCCTATATATAACCCTAACCCTACAAACCCCTAAATATCAAATGTATTCTCTTATAAATTTCGCCTAAAAATCTAGGTATATCAATATTTTAAATTATACTAAGTCTAATCTCTAGATTCAAAATTTAAATAGCAATTTATAATATACTTTATAGGGTATTTAATAATATAGTTGTATATCGTACTTAATTAAACAAATAAAATAAATAATTAATTAATTATATTTAATATTAATTTGTATATTTATAATCTATTTAATATTTATTAAAATCGAGTAATTTAATTACTAATAAATCTCCCTCCTTTATTAAACTCAAGTATTAATCAGGGTGCTAATTAGCGTACTTTTTCTCTTAAAGCCTCCCTTCTTTATACTTCTTCTACCCTATATAGAAGTATTTCCTTCCTTCGTACCTCCTCCTCTTTATATAATTAATATAAAGTTTCATAGGTAGCCTCGTCCCCTTTATAATAAAGTAAGAGGTTAGGTATTTTTTATATTCTTTATTTCTAAGTTTATACCCTCCTAATTAAATATAATTCGCTAAATTAATAATATTATTTATATTAAAGCCGTAGGGTTATAGTTTACCTTAAATGAATAGCTATAGGTAGGCTAGAAGTAAAACCGTCCCTAACTTTATAATACTACTATTTAAAATTAAATTAGCATTATATAGGGGGGGGGGTTATATATTAATTAACGTAATTAATCGGGGGGTATAAAGGTCGATAGTAAATAACGTAATATTATAAAAATAGCTGCGAAGGTTCTAAATATAATTGAAATCCTAATAAATTAGATAATTATCTTTATTAGCAAAAATTTTAAGGAATTACTAAAATAAGTAAAAATCTAATTTACTTAGCTTTAATAATTCTTATTAGGTAGGTATCGTAATAAATAATAAATACGAATATAGTAATTTATATTATTTAATAAATTTATTTATATATTGATTTAATTTATTAAGGGTAGGGTAATATACCGTTAGTATAGTATTAAAAATAATATAATATTAATATATTACTATATTAATAATTCGTTAATAAATCTAAAAACACAATTCCCCTAGGCGGAGCTAAAGTCTAAGGGAGATAGAGAGATACCTATATTTAAATATACTACTATAGTTTATTAAAGAAGAGGAAAAAAAAAAAAGAAATTTAAGAAAAAAATTTAAAGAAAAAATAATCGTTTTTTTTCTCTAGAATTTCTACTTTTAACCCTAACCCTAACCCCCTAAGGCCTTTAGGGTTAAAGGTGCAGTTTAAAACTTGGTTATTTTTAGGATTTAGTTATTTTTAGGACTTCGTTATTTACAATACCCGGGTATATTTACTACTAAGATCCTTATTTTCAACTTCTTTTATATTTTTCTTAATAATTAAAGCGTATACTATAATACAACCGGTATTAAAATGACTGCTTTGATTTTCTTATTATTTTAATATTATATATATTTGGATATACGTAATAGTCGTAGAAAAATCCCTATTGCAAAGGAAAAAGTAGCTTTTTTATTCTACTATTTAAACTGTATCTTACTTAGCGCCAAATTTTCCTATTTAGGCCTACTAAAACGGATAATTTTCTATATTCTAGCTTATTATAAATAGATACGCTACGCTTTCCTTGCTTACGTTAGTAGGCCTATGGATTACAACCTTTAGTACGGATCTTCTATATTACTTTTCGGCTTATAATAACGCTAGAACTCTAAAGTATAAACGTTTCAATGAAGAGATTCTCTCAATTATAATATATTAAAATATTCGAATTTAGTATATCTTATTCAATATTTACTAGTTTTATTAATTATAACTCTTATAATATTAAATATTATAAAACTCTAAATAATAATTTAATTAATATAATTAACGTATATATAAATAATAATAATTAATATATTATATGATATATAGGGGAGATATAGGGAGGGATGTTTATAATAATAAAACTCTTTGAATTATAATTCGTTGATTTAATTAATAATATAATACGGCAACCGAAATTCAACTTCTTATTAATATAATAAATAACCTATTCCTTTTTAATAATAATATATATATTCTTTAAATATATAATAATTCTTATTTACTACGTAAAGAAGCTTTCAAGTTTCTCCTAAGTAGTATTAAAGATTTTAATAATAGTTATATAATAAATATATTTCTAAAGATTATAAAATTTAAACCGTAAATATACTATAGTATTAAGAAGAGAATCTAATTAATTAATCCTATTAGTTAGTTAATTTAAGTAAATAATAATACGCTTATCCTCCTCGTTACGCTTTATAAAGTTTATAATATTATTAGGAAGTTGTAATTAAGCTTCTTACCTAAGTATTAGAATTAATATTAATATTTCTCGTTATATTTATGTATTAATTATATTAATATAGGTTTAAATGATTAAAATAGCAATCTTCTTATCCTATTTCCATTTAATATTTAATATTATATTCTTATTTATCTAAAAGATATAAAATTAGAAGCGTACTACTAAATAAATTCACTTAATAATTGCCTTTATAGTATTATTGTAATTTATAATAGTAATTAATAGGGTAGCAACGGTAATAATTTTACAACGAACGTTAATTTAATTTATTAATTAATTGAAGCGCTCCTATATTTAATTATTAATAAAACTAAATATATAGTTAAAGGTATAGCCTAGTCTAATTATACTTATTATTTTAAAAAAGGCGAATCCTGTATTATTAGTTTTATATTTATTATTATATAATTAAATTTATAAAAACTACTTCTAGAGCTTCTCTCCCTATAGGTTACTCTAAAAAAGGGCGGTTAATTTATTCTTAATATTATTTGCTTAATTAATTTTAAAGTAAACCTCTTTCTCTATAAATAATTTTATAGTTTATAAGAAAGGGTTATAACTAATATTAATATAACTTTTAAAGGTATATTGAAAATTAACTAACTATTTAATTTCAAATTGAATCCCTATAAATTTTTCACGTAATTTAAATATAATTTAACGGTTATATATTTTAAAATGATTGAAATATTAATAATAAATACTTTATATTCAATATTAACTACATTATAAATTAATACGTTTTAGTTAGGAAAATAAATATATTTATTATAACCTTCTTTCAATTTAAAGGTCTACCTTCCGAAATTAATGTTTAATACCTTAGAATATCCTTCCTAAAAATAATCCTTCTAAATAATTAAAATAAATCGAAAATAAATTATAAAGTTACAATACAAACCGTTAATATAAATAATATTATATTAAATATAATTGAAATCCTTAATTTTATTAGTAAACTACGTTTCAATAACCCTATATCCTTCTTCTTTAACCCATTTAATAATAATATTAAATATTTCGTCGATAGTATCCTACTAAGTTATAAAAATAAAGTAGTATTCCTCTTCGTTATTATCGGTCTCAATTATTAAAATATTATTACTATTACTAGGGTTATTTAATTAACTAAAAGTAAATTTAATAAAAGTAATATTTATTAAAGGTTTTAAATTAGGGTAGTTACCCACGTTACAGTTATATACGCCTATTAACTAAATAATTACTATATTAATTATTTATATTATATTTAGTTAGGGAATTATATTAAAAAGTAATAAGTTAATCCATACCGTTACTTAAATAATAACGTTTTTTTAATTCAACAATAATTAGCAATATACGATGTATTGAAAGAATTAAAGGTAACGAAAGTAATATATAATTTAAAAAAAAAGTAATATAATAAGGTATAATTTAAAATAATTATTAAATTAAAATAGGTAGCTAATATAATACGGGGGTTAATTAGTACGACCCCATATAAATATAATAAATTGAAATCTAGGAGTTTAATAGGTACGGTACGTATTAGATAAGTACGGGTCGGTCTAAGGGTTTATAGGGTTAGGGTTATATATAGGGAGAGAGGGTAAATTATTATACGGATAAATATTAATAACCGTACGATTAAACTTTTTTTTTTTATATTTAAGCCCGACGGGTTCGACTTTAGTTATTTACCAATAAATTAGAAAACAATATAATTAAACTTCGTGATTCCGCTATTCCTATTATATATTTTAGAATTAACTATTATTAAATACGAATAAAATCTAAAGTCTATAATAAATTGAATATAGGTAGTATATTAAACTTACTATTCAACGATAATAATAATTAAATTAGAATAATAATATAAATCTACTATTACTAACCTTACCCTTAACTTTAATTACATAAACTATCTAATAATATATTACTAATAGGAAAAAGAAGAACGGAAAGAATTAAATTTTTTAAATATTAGAGTTAGGATAGTTATAGGAAGGAATATTATTTAATAACTAAATTAGAGGAGAATGATTTAAAGAAATCGTAAATTATTTTTAGAAAGGGATAATATTGTAATATTATTCAAAAAAATATATAAAGTAATAGGAAGGAATTAATTGTATAATAATAACTATTATCTAAATTATAAATAAAGCAGAAATCGGAAAACAATTTAATAAACGTTAAATTATATTAGAAAAATTATTTAAATAGTTTTATTATACAGGCCTAATTCGTAGTAATTTTATAACGTTACTAAAATTAATTACTATTTATAGTAGGGCGATTAAAAGTATTATCGGTTATACGGCTATACGAATAGGAGTAGTAAGAATACTAACGCTAAATATTATATATATAAAAGTAATAGCGCTACTATTAGAATTAGAAGCAATCCGGATTAAGTTTATAATACTATTACTAAGGAGTAAGAAATTACTATTGTAACGAAAATCTTTTATAATAAATTTATAATAATCCGTTTATTGAAAGTCGTTAAAGTTTTGGTACGGATTGTAAAGAAAATTATATATATTAGTAGAGATAATATCCTAATTAGATTATATAAATATATAATTATAAAAACTATTAGTAATACGAATAATAATTTCTAGTTTTAAGTTAATTTAAGTTAATTCCTTATATTCATTTTTATAATTACCGCCTAAAAGAATTATAAGCGTTATAAGAGTTAATAGGAATATTTAATATATATTTACTAATAATATTATTATAGAATTTACTTATCGATACGCATTAAAACCTTATAGGTACGCACCCTTACTAGAATATTAGGGTAATCCAATTAATAATACCTAATATTAAAAATCCCGTTTTTACCCGTAAAATTTCATTATTTTAATATATATAATATTTCTTCTATTTTAATTATTTCTTTTACTCTTTTTTATACGGTTATCTATATAGTAAATTTTAAACCCCTTAACTCTATAAAAGGGATTAACGAATTAGCGTTATTAAATTAATTTAAAATATAAGATTTATTTACCTATTAAAAATTAAAATTTATAAAGTAATTATAGGGGATTTACTAAATTAACCTACCCTAAAATATTAAAATTTACGATTTCTAAATATAAAATAATATAATTTATATATTAGTTATTATTCCGAAAGTACGTACTTATAAACTTTCGGTACGTATCGGCAAATAAACTCTTATTATAAGTCGCGTTTTCAATACCAGCTGTTAAATAAAGAAAGGAAGGAATAATAAAGGGAAGGATAGAAAGATAAGAAGTTTACTAGACCCCGAAATATAATTAAACTTCCTAGTAATAATTTTATACAAAGTATTAAAGGGAATAAACCTAATATTACTTTTTTAAGATAATAGGGAAGTTCAAAGTATAATAAAAGTAAAGGATTCTACAAATAATATTAAATTGAATTAATATAAAGTTCGAGAAGAATAGGGGAGGAAATTATACCGGTTTTAAAAATTATAATACTAAAGTAAAATTTGAAGATATAGGTAAAGGCTAAAAGCTTTAAATATATTAGGGATATAAAACCTAAAGACGGATTAAAGGAGGAGACTTTTATATTAGAAGTTAAATTTATTAGATTAGTATAGTAACGGTTAGAGGAGGTTATTTAAAATTAAATTATAATAAAAAAGGAAGGAGGGAAAACTTAGAGAAGGGTATTATAAAAGAACTATCTAAATAAAGGAAAAGGCTTTAATATTATTATATTAGAGATAAAGTTGTAAGGTAGTGAATGGAGGGATAGAACGGAGATAATTATAGATAAGGTAGGGAAATATAAACATAGGGAAATAAATAGGAAGATAATATAGGGAAATAAAAATAGGCGGAAGAAAGAATAATAAAAATTAAAATAAGGGGGCGGCGAAGGGAGGGTTATACCTTAATTTAATCTTATTTCTATTATCGTAATTATTTAAATATTATAATAATATTATAATAAGAAAGACGAAGGTAATTCCCTATAGCGGTAATTGAAAAGTATTATAATTATTAAGGAAGTAGGAGCTATATAGAAATTTATAATTAAAATAAAATTAGAGGTTTTTCTTTAGTAGCGTTTAACGCCCTATAGGTTTCCCCTTTAAGGATTTAGAAAAGGACTTAATACTAATAAAGTATTATAATTATATAATATAAGGAATAAGACTATTTTTTAGTAAATTAGTATTGAAACTTAAAGGGAATAAACTTCTCAATAATAACAGGAGGTAAATATTAAAAGGTAATACTATTTTATATAGGATAATTTATATTCTAATATCGGTTTATTTATTTATTAACTTATAAGTAATTTTACTTAATTCCTATAAAATTTCCCTCCTTAAATTAATAAAATCCTCGTTAATAATATACTAATTGAAACTAATTTCGTTAACCTTAAATTATATAGAATTCTTTTTATTGAATACAAATCTTTAAATTTAAAAGAAAAACTCTATTCGTATAGGGATAAAGGTCTATTTATATAAGAATTTATTTTTTACCTACCTATATATAAATCTAAATATATATACCCTCGACCGACCCCGTACTAATCCTATTCGTATTACGTCCGCCAAACCCTTAAATTTTAAATTATTATACGTTTCTAATTATTATATAAACTACCCTTATACTATATTAACTACTTAATTAATTTAATTTAATAATTATTCTAATATATACCTTATTATTCTATTTCCTTTACTAAATTATATATATTATTCCCTTCAATTAATTTACTTTATTATATATCGCGAATGATATTAAAATTAATAAATAAAGCGCTATTATTTAGTAATTAATATAGATTAATTTACCGCTTTTAAATAAATTACCTGAATTTATTATAATATATATCGCTAATTTAATAACCCTTAAACCGATAAGTATATACAATTATAATAAGGGTAATTACCTTATTAAATAATTAATTTCAATCTTTTCAACTTCTATTTATAACTTTTAATAAATATTCCCCTTATTAAATCTACTTCTATTAATTTAAAGTTTATAGAGATTATTAAGAATTATTTTAATAATAATACTAGTAATAGGGTATTTATAATAGTTATTATGTTATTTTCAAAATTTAATATAATAATTTCAATAAGGTGTTTAAAGTAATCAAGAATTAGAGTATAGAATTTAATTATCTATTAATTTAGATACATTTAAATATTTATATTAAAGGAATTAATTATATAAGGGTTGATATTATATATTTAATAAGCGAAGTTCGTTATTCGATTACCTACCGCCGTTTAATATTAATAATTATGTAAGGGTACCTCTAAAAAAGTATATTTAAAACGTTAAAGATAAATTTCTAATAATAGACTTTTGATATTAGAAATACTTATAATAATTATCTTTATTCTTACGCCTAAATTCTATAGATTAAAAGAATTTTTAAAATAGAAAATACTAATATTCGGGGCAGTAAGCCGCACTCTTCCTAAAGGATATAAGGCTAGATCCTAAGTTATAGCTACTAAAACCTCTATATAATTGGATTTTAAGCTAGCCTTTCTTTGGCTATTAGGATTTATTATTTATTTGAATGCTAAGGGGCTACGCCCCTCAGAACCCCCCTTATAATATTTATACGAAAAGTATACGAAATAGAATATAAAAAAGATATTGAAGGTATTAATAGTAAAAGCGCGAAATTTAAATAATATTAATAATTCTTTTACGGGCGAAAAGGGTGGTTTTAGTCCGTACGCTATAATTTGGGTAGTACGTACGGGATTTTACGTAGAGAATACTAGCGAAAAGTACTAACCTTCTAACCGGACGTTTAAGAATCTTTATTTATATAGATATATAGAGAAAATATTTATCGTATAATATTTTAATTAATTGATACTGATTATGAAAATATAGAACGGTTATGTAATAAATTTCCTTTTTCTTTTTTCTATATTATCGACTTTAAAATTTCTTCCGCCCCTAGGACGGTAAATATTATTCTTCAAATCCTTATTTAACTCTTTAATTACTATAATATTATAAATCTCCTCTTATATAGATAATACTTCCCTTCTCTAATACAATTTCCCTATATTTTAATAGAGTATTTTTAATTAATTAAATAAATACTTTATAATAAGGTTCGTTTAAATCTTTTAATAAAAGAGAATAATATTATTTTTGGGGTGATATTATTTGTATAAGCGCTATTACTACCTTATATATAATTTACCCTTATATTTTATAAATACGAATAATATATATTTAATAAACCCTATAAAACTAAAGTTTTTAATTCGGAAAATAAACCTATCAAATTTCTCAATTACCTTCTCCTCATCCCTCCTTTCAAATATTTCTCCAAAATAATATAAAATAAGAATCAAAAGAGGCGTCCGGTAAAATACTTTTATTTATTAATTCTATTTTTAACTCTAATACTTTCTAATTAGATTTTTCTAAGAGACGAACGAAATATAACTTCTTAGTATACGTAATAAATACCTTCGTAATAACCTTTTAGAAAATAAAATACTCTTTATAATTATATACGATATAGCCCTTCTTCCTTTAAAGCTTATAGTAAATAAGGAATTTATTATTGTTAAATATAGAAATTTACTTTACTAAAATAATATCTTTTATATTTAATTTTATTTTAATAAATATAGATGTTATCTTAATAGTAGGATCTTCCTATAAATTTAAATTTCAATATTAATAGTATTATTGGATATCATTAAATATTTAATATAGTTTATATAGGTAGACGCTATTATTTCAGAGGAAGAAATCATTTTAAAGGATTTATAATACTAATATAGTAGCAAATTCTATAAAGAGTATACCCCTATTCTCTCCGTCTTTTCTCTTTTATAACCGAATCTAAAGAATAAATACCTACACGTATTTCTCACTTACTATATTTATTATAGCCTCTAATATAATTTAATCTTAAAATATTAATATTATCCTAAAGTACGCCCCAGATTAATACGCTTATAGTATTTATAATAAGGAAAATATTAGGGCCGAAAGGATTTTAATTTAAATATATGATTCCTAAAATTAATTATATATAAATGTATCGAATATAATAATATAACTTCCCGTTATTATTACTCCAATAGCCGTACGGATAATTAAGCCTATTTTCTTCTAATTTAAATTCGTAATTAAGGTTATTTCAATGTCTTTATTCGAATACTTTATAAGTTCGGGGGTAATTATCGCTCTTTTTAGAGGAAAATTGGAAAATATTATTGGAAATTTGAAGGAGTAAACTTTTCTATTATAATAAGTAATAAATAAAAATTAATACTAATTTTATTTAGGTTACTTTTCATTACAATATTAGTTTAACGCTTCGGTTATTTCTAAATACTTTCCTTACTCTCCTTTAATATATCCTTCCTTAAATTATCCAAATCTTTTTTAATTATAAATTAATCGGTTCTAACCTTATCATCCTCGGGTCGTATAACCTATTATTTGTAGTATATATATTGGCGAATTCGAACAACAATTTTCGAACCTAACGTTAGTTTTCGATTATTATAATATTATAATCTATAAATTTACTCGCTTTAATATATTTCTTTCTTATTTTATTATTTCCCCCTATTTTGTCCGAAGTATTCGTAGTAAATATAGCTTCGGGGTTATTATAAATTAAAATTCCTATGAACGGATTATAAATATTATTTTCGAAACTATAAATACCGTTATCGATTACTATTAATATTCATATTATTTCACCGCTATTACATTCGTTATAGGATATTATAAAGGTCGTAATTAATCTCCTTAACTCAATTACCGTTATTAATTTTTGTTTTGGAGCACTCCTCGACCCGACATCGGCGTTTCCGGTTCCAAAGCAATTTGAATATCAATAATAAATAACGAATATTAGAATTCATCAATTCTTCATAACGTTTTCTCTAATTCAAACACCCGGTCGTTATATTATTATGATAAGTATAAATTGATCTAAATTTTACACATTCCAAAACGTAAATTCGATGTTAATACTATAGAATTCCATCTTCCCCTATCTTCTACTTTCTTATTCTCCTCCCTCTACTACCGTCCTTTGATATCTTGTGGGATTACGAATATCAACGAGATTAAGCGATTGATTGAGTGTGTTGTTCTATCAAGGAGGAAGAAGGAGGAAGATTGGCGAGTCTAGAAGGCTAGATACGGTGCGGTCTGGGTAGGGCACAGAGTGGGGCTATGCCCAAATGCCTGCCCGAGACCCACCAATACACCCCTATAAACTGGAAGACCGCTAAAGAATATCTAAACTTCTATATATTATTTATATTGTAATATCTTTCATAGTATTAATAATATTTTAGGCTTAAAGATTTCTCTTCTAAACTATACCTATCAACTTAATAAATCTAATATACTTATTTAGTTTTAATAATTTTATTAGACCGTTAACCAGTATCTCATTACCTAATAGATATTTGATTGCAAATACCTTCCTATCTACTTTTTAAATTAACTATTTATATTGTATATCGATATATCGATTTCTAACCGGTATATTAGGGTTAAATACCTAATTTCTAACGTTATCACTATTTATATAATATTCTATTACCTTTATTTAAACTTAAGTCTATATTTAAATTATTTATTATTCCTTTAACCTGATCGAAAACTTTAACTATTAGTATTAGATTAGTAAATTTTGTTTCTATAATACTAAGCGTAAAGAAGTTTCATCGTTTAGACTTCCAAAGGACGGGGCTATGAATAAAAAATATAATATAACCCGCAATACTCTTCCTTAAAGAGATATCGTTGGTAAAGGAGGCGTTTATATATATATAGAAGGATAGGGCTATTAATAGCGAGAATATATTAGTTAATTCGATATTTAAATCGGAATACTTAAATAAATATTACTATAAATATTTTATAATAATAAAGTAATAATTAATTAACTTCTTATTACCCTTAGACAATATATTAATAATAAAGAAAATCTTTAGCCGGGTATTCATTAAAATCCAATTTAATAAGCCAATCCGTTTGGGGTAAAATTCTACTTCTTCTAGCAATATATTATCACCCCTATAAATCCTATAATTAAGTAACTATAATATTTTAATACTATAGAACTTAATTTTACTATTGTTAAATTTAATAGTAATTAATATAGTATAACGTTATTAGAATATAAAGACGGTGCAAATTTAGCAATCCCTTACAATATTATAGCCTAGAAATATATATACCTCTCCTAATTACTTAAATTTAAAATAGTTAACTAATTAATTTCTAATTCAATTAATAATAGCAACGGTTAGCGCAGTAATAAGAAAGTTATCGACGTAAAGGATTAATAATATTCCTAAAAAATTATTAATAAGTAGATAGGAATTTATAGAGATAGGGATAAATCTAGTTTTTTCAAATACTAGTATTAAAATTTTGAATTAGTAAAGTAGGGAATATTTAAGGCTATAGAGGGCCTTAGTAAGTTTATAGACTACGTCTTCTTTATTATAATTATATATAGGCTTCTCGAATACTATTAGTTACTTAAAGTAATTTTAGGTATTATTTAGGATGGGTATATTTAAGAAAGTAGTATCGAAATTACATTAATGATACTTATAACTGTTAATAGCTATAATGGTTAAAAAGAGTTTTATATTGATTAAATGCATTATTATAGTATATATATTTTGAATCATTATATACTACCTATTTGGCTTTAGCTTTCTAATCTTTTATATTGATATTATACTTCTTATTATATACCTATTTTATAAGTAGGACCTCTATATTTATCGATCTAGGCACCAAGATATAGGCCGCCCTATCTTCGAATATTTAGGTTTACTTCTTTATAATTAGTAATTAAGATAATTTAAAATTATTTTATTTCTTTATAATATAGAAGCTTTTAGGGTAAAATTGTTATACCTTACTAGCAGCGATACTTATTATATTATAATTAACTTTAATAGTAGTAAAGTAGTATATAAATTTAATTCGTTTTACTAAATAACCTTTTACTATACTATAAAAATTATTAAATAGGGTAATAGAGTCTTTAACGATATTACCTATATTATCTTTTACCCTTTAAATATTATATTTATAACCTAATAGTTTAATTATAGATTGATAAGGTTTACCTTCACTTACCTCTAGGCGAAATATTTGCGTATTGAATTTAAAGGGTTGGCTTCTTTATATCGGTAGTAACTAGGGAATATTTTATTTTATTAAGTTTAATAATTGTTAGAAATTCACTTTACTTACGCGTAATATTAGTAATAATATATATTATTGCGTACGGGGTAAATTCGGTATATTAATTAATAGTAATTATACGTTTGATACCAATTACTATAATATATTAGGTAGCAGAGTGCCTAAAGTAGTATATACAGTTGATTTATTAAATATATATTTATTATATTAATTATAGGGTATAGGGTCCTCTTTATTAAGATTTTTAAAATCGAGAAGGTTATTATTATACTCGATAATTTCTATAATATTTTATTTTTACTAGGATTATTATAATAGGTCTAATAACGAAAGCGTTGGAAATCCCGATACTATTGCTATTGAAGGAGTTAGTAATAGTAATATTAGAGGCGCTATTATAATTATTATTACTAGTATTATTAAAACGGTCGATATTATTATTATCGCCGTTACTAATACGCCTAAAGGTATTAGGGTTATTATTATAATTATCATCGGTGAGATTAGAGCGATTAATAATATTATTATTGCTATTACTAATACGCTTAAGGGTATTAGGATAATTTCTAATAATATTAGTAAGTTTATTATAATTTTATATAACTTTATTATATTACATTAGAGTAATTTAGTCGTTTTCTATTATTATAATTAGGAATTTAACTATCGACCTTAACTTAAATTTAATAACTATTATCTACGACTATACTAATTGTATTAATTATTTAATTTAAAAAGATAATATAATATTCAATGATATTACTATTATTATTACGAATAGAATCCTTTCAGTTCATTAAGTCTTCCTTAAGGAAGGTTACTATATTTACCTTAACGGTTTTATTAGTATAAAGATTTTAAATAAAGACAATACAACTATAGAAATTATTAAAACCGATAAATTTACCCTTTTAGGCTTTAGCCCAAAGTTTATCGCCTTATAGCTTCTTTTTTGGCTTAATAAAGTAGTAGGTAATATAGGAATACAATTTTAAATATTTAATATATAATTATTTAATTTTGTTTAGGAAGTTAGCCGCTTTAATAAGTAATTCCTATAGGTTTTTACCTTTTCTATTAGTATTTGAAGGTAGAAGGTCAAAAATTCTAACAATATAATTAACTATAAATGATTATAAATATTTTAAGATATTAAAATCAATTAATAAAACTCTAACTCGTTATATAATAATAGCGTTAGCCCTTTCGACTTTTCTTTATATTTATAAGGTATATAATATTAATTTTAGGGCTTTAATACCTTCTATACGTACTTAATCGATAATTTTACTACTCTAGAATTCTTTAGTATTAAAACCAAATTTAGGGCCGCTATTAAAATAAAATTATCCTAATTTTGAGGCTACTATTTTAAAGCTCTACCTATTTCTTAAACTCTTTAATTTGAATAAACGTATCGCCTTTATCAATTATAAACCTTGCCTAATAAAAGTTAGCAATTTAATTAACGAAATGAATTATATACTTATACCTTTTATAACCGGGGAGAATATAGGAAACAATATTAATATAAATATAAATTAACGGTTGAATTATAACTTTATTAATAACTTTAAGAATTATATTATAGGCCTTTACTTTAACGCAAGCTTCACAAAAATAATCCTAAATATTACTAAATTGATTATTAACCTTCTAATAGGCCTTAAGGACTTAAATCTTACCTAATATATAAAGCGACGGTATATTATTAAATAATTAATTAATACTATTATAATATAATCAATATTTTAAGGGAGATTTTATTAAATATATATTAAAAGGATTAGGAGGTTATTAACCTATTTATATTGTAAAGTAATTTTACTATAAATTAATACTTAGTTAGACTTTATATCCTATACTATACTATTATCGAGGAAACCTCTTATTATTAATAAATTTACCGGGGTAGAGGGATTATAAATATAATTTTCAATTCTAACCTTAATATTAATATTATTTAATATAATTATCGATAATTTAACGGTACTTATATAGTAGGTAGATATTAAAAATCTATTATTAATAATCTGAATAATAAGGTAGGGGAGTAATCATAAATCTATAAACTATTTAAAATTATTAAAAATATTAATTATATAGCTAGAAGCGTAGATAATTAGATTTCTAATACTATTTAGTAATTATTAATACTTAAAAGCTTATTAAATTTTAATAAAATTATTATAAATATATTAAACTTGTAGTTAAGAAGAATTAATTAATCAATTCCTCTAAATATAATCAATACGTTTAATAGCGATTATTAAGGGCTCTAATAAAAATCTATATTACTACTATTTATATTATTCATAGCTATAAATATTCTACTTCTATATAATAAAGCGGAATTAATAATAGTAGCAGGAGTAGTAAAATGAATTAAAATATTATTAATAAGGGTATTAATACCGGCGGCGACCTTTTTAATAATAATATCCTTCTTATATCTTTAGGAATCCGGAGTCTACTCTAAGTAATATACCTAATAAATATTAACCTTAAATATAATATAATAATTGTAAAATATATATTTTTAAATAGGATAGATCTTTTTAATATAATTAATATAATCAATTTTCTTATCGCCTTTTTTCTTGATATCCTTCTTCCTATTAATTAAACTATTACTATTAATAACAATATTACTAAGCATCTTTTAAATATTAACGTTAATACTAACGCGGAATTCTACATCACCGATATTACTTAATTTAACTAAGAAAATTCTAATATTAAAAATCTTATCTTTAAAATCCAATACCTAATATTTAATATCGATAAAATATAAAACTTTTACTATATTATATAGGAAGGTTATTTCGAAGTCGTTATTAATATAGAATTTAATTTCCTCAATATGTATATAGATAAATGTATAATAATTAAAGAAAGACGCTATAGTATTACAATTAACTCGTTTAAAATTAAAGTACTCTACAAGAATTTTATTACGAACTTCGTTAGTAACGCAGCTAATATGAAATTAAATAAGATTATATATAATTTTAGGGTCTTTATTAATTTTATTTTAGCTATTAACTTTTAAAGTAGTAATAATATTAGGATTTATAAAGGTAGCGAAGAAACGTTTATTAGCAATTATATATCAAATTTATTAAATATTATATACTATTACCTCTATCGCTTTATTAAATTTAGGAATGCTTTCGAAAACGTATTTTAATAGTTTAAAGTAATCGAATTCAACTATAAAACTTACTTATTAATTTTTAATATTATTCTCGCCCTTAAAGTTAATAATAGATAAAGTAATTAATAGAAATATAGTAATTATTAAACTATTAGGAGTATTATAGGTTTAGAAGAAAGGAAAGAAAGGTAGTGCGTATCGCTAGCCTTAGTATTTATTAGATAATTTGGAATCCGAAGATTGAATTGCTTAATCTAAAATAACGATTCTTATTTGGATATTAGTAATAATTTTTATATAGCGGGCTTTAACTTGCGGGAGCGCGTACGACGATTAAAATTGCGATAGTAAGGTTCCGGTACTTATTATAGTACCTTAATAGAAATTCTATTAATATATTTGAAAGTTCGATTATAGGGAAGGTCTGAGAGGGCTTATAACCTATAGGATTACGAATATTAACGACATTAAACGATAAAGGAGGAAGAAGGAGGAAGATTGGCGAGTCTGGAAGGCTAGATACGGTGCGGTTTGGGCAGGGCATAGAGTGGGGCTATGCCCAGATGCCTGCCCGGGACCCACCAACAGCCAATCTAGTAATACTCTCGTAGTATTAATTAGGTGCAAAGTACTAGTGTAATTAGCAGTATAAAAAAGAAGGAGAAAAAACGACCAAGTTAGGGGGATGTTAGCGTGTATTAGAAATACGAAATTTGGCGGGTAAAAACAGGATTTACGATGTCAGGTGTTATCAGCTGAACCGCCCCAGTTTTCTGGGTGGAGTGCGTACATGGAGGTTTTTGGTGCGTGTGGAGAGGTTATCTCAATTTATATACTTTTAATAGATTAACTAGGTTTACCGAGCTTCGTTGGCGGTGTTAGTATAAATACTAATAATACTATTATTATTATTATTTTCATAGTTATTATTACTACCAGCGGCAGCCAATATAGCTCTCTGCATATTGATTTTTATATTAACCTTAGGATTAAGGATAATAATACTTCAGTTATTTCGATGCTGAAAATTTACTACTACAACTATACGAGAGCTTTTATAAAGAGGAAGGTTAAATAGTAGGTAATAGATTTCATGAATAGATCAATCCCCTTTAGTAATAAATCTTTCTATAAACTTGGTTGTGAAGTATATAATTCATTTCCTAACCGTAATTTAAAGAATAATTTTCAGAGTAATCTCGTTGTAAAAATTTCATTTTCGTTCCGACTTTCGATACGTATTAAATAACGTAATTAAGTATAGTACTTATATTAGTATAAAGCTAGATATCCGTATTAGCTATCCAGCCTAGTGTAATAAGCGGGTTGTAATAGTTGAGAATACTATTATCTCTTCCATTATTGAAAAACTAGAAACTGAAATTAATATAGGTAGTAAGGAGGGGGTATTTGTAAAGCTTCTTAGTAAAGTAAAAACGGTAAACCTTTTATTTAGGTATTAGAAGGTTGGGGTTTAAGCTTTGCTGGGCTCCGGGACGGGTTTGACTTAACGGCGTACTCAAAAATAATAAGTATTACTATGAATATATCTTTATATACGGTTAATTGTATTAGAGACCTCCTAGACTATAGGCTCAACAATATCTATTTTTTATTTAAAATTTTGCTACATTTGTTTTAATAAGTTGGAAGACAATTGGTGGGTATAGGTATTAGTGGGTATGGAGTATTATGACATTAATTGTTGATAATATTAGGAGGTAGACCTTTCAAATCCTCCCCTTTACTAAATCAGGCTTTGATTAGCTACTCAATATTATTAAATATCGGATGTTGTATTGTAATATATAAAACCTATCTTCTGGTAAATTGTTAATGAATTTCGGGATTTCTCAAGTCCGGCGTATTAATATCATTTACCTAATATATTTTATAGGTATACCCGATTCTTCAAACTTAGAATTCCAACCGCTATTAGAAATCGTTAAATGTGAATTTAGGTGTTAGTATATATTCTTCAATTAGTTTGAACCGCCTAATAAGTTAATAAGTAGGAATATAAGGATTGTTGAAAATATTATTCTTTAATATATAGTAACGATTATTATCGTTAAAAACTAGCTATTACCTATAATTAAATATATATTTTACTAGATTTTTCTATGATAAATCGGTAGTATTCAGAATTAGAAATATTATTAGTATTTCTAAGAAAATGTCGTAGGCAGTTAATCTATAAAACTTTTGAATTTAGTACAAGCGGATTTCCCGAATCGTATTTGAGAATCGAATAATCGAAATAAAAAATTCTGTACTTTATTAAATTGGGCTTCGAAAAGATTCTTAATTTATTATTAATTAATGAAGTTAAGGACTTCAAAATAATATACCAAAATCTCCCGTAGCGAGTAAATCTATAATTATACCAGCGAATACGTTCCTTTATCAATTTAATAAACGCCCCTATTATTTTTATACCGAAGAAAAATAGAAAGTCAAAGTTTGATATAGATTTTAGGGTATTTAATAAAGTTATAAAGAAGAATCGGACGGTATTACCCTTTATTTAAGAGGTTTTAAATTGGTTATTACTGGCTAAAATCTTTATTAAATTGAATTTGAAGGATATATATTATAAAATCTAAATTCGGGAAGGGGATAAGGAGAAGATAGCTTTTCGTACGAAGTATAAATATTACAAACTTTTAATTATATTAATAGGGCTAGTGAATATACTAAGAATACTTTCAATATATATTAATAATATATTAATAAGATCAATAAATATAATATATATTATTTACTTCAATAATATCTCATTCTATAATATAAATAGAGAAGATTATACTAAGTACATTAAAAAGTCCTTTGATATTTATAAAACCGGGACCTCTGTATAAATTTAAATAAATATAAATTTTATACGAAGAGTATATGGTTCTTAAGATATATCGTTTCCCTAAAAAGTATAGTAATAGACTTTGAAAGGATTATAATAATTATAGATTAGGAAATCCTATTGAACTTTTACAATATTTAAATCTTTTTATAGTTTATAAGATTCTACTAACGTTTTATAATAATATATTCCAAAGTAATAATGCTTGTAATAAAATTAATAAAGGGGGATAAACGGAGGGTACTCAAATTTATTAAAGAAGTAGAGAAAATATTTATAGAACTGAAGAAACTATTCTAAAAAACGCTTATATCATACTATTTCACTTTAATATTATATATCTAAATAGAAGCAAATATATTAAACTTCGTAATTAGGGCGGTTGTTATATAACTATATCATAATAAGTAGTGTTTGGTAACGTTTTTTTTTAAAAAAAAGAAATCGCTAAAAGAAATTAAGTATAGAACTAAGGATAGAAAATTACTAATAATTATAAAAGTATGAAAGGTATAGAAGTAATACTTATTATACACGGATAAACCGTTCTTAATAATTATAAACTATCTTGATTCATAATACTTCTAGAATAAAGAGCGGATTAACGTAAAGTAGAATTGATAGGTATTAGAATTAGCAATATATAATTTCGGAATAGAATATTATTCAAGAAAATTAAACTTAGTAAATGAATTATTGGAGAAATTATAATTATAAAAGGAGGAATTGGAGAAAGGGGGCGAATATTCATTAATTAAAATCATGAAAAGGGGCGAAGAGAAGGGTAAGGCGATAAAGGAGGTTCGGATATTACAATTAAAGGTAAAACGGATAATATTAATAAAAAAAGGAATAATAGAGGGCGGCGGTAGAAGAAAGGGAATAATAGTAGGATAGTAGTAAAGTAGGAGAAAATTAGATATTAGAAGACGAAGGAATTAAAGTAGAAGAAGGAGGGTAGGGGGCGAAGGAGGAAGGTAAATTAGTTAAGGAAAAGAAGAAATAGAAAAAGGGCGAGGAGAATATTAGGGAAGGTGAGGAGGCGATAAAGAGGGTAAAATTCGTAAACGAAATTACTAGTATATTAGAGAGGGAAAAAGAAAATATTATTATAAAGAATATAAATAGGTATACGGTGGTAGCGAGGGTACGGAAGGACGAAGAATAATTATTATGATCAAGATGATAATTAATAAAGATATAGAAGGAGGATTCATTCGTTATTAAAGAAACATAGAGGAATAGTAAAGGAAGGAGATGGGGGAAGGATTAGAAGATAGGGGAAAATAGAATTCTACAATATTAATATTAGATCTACATTCCGGAGCGTATATAAACCAACTTATTTTATATTTATTATAATATAGTAATGGCCGGATACTTAGGTTAAAGGAAAATATTGAAACATATTAATTAATTCTATTATTAACCTACTATTATAATTAATATCGAATTATACGTCCGCGAATATCTAACGTACTTGAAGGATTCAATACCCCTAAACAGATAGATAAATAGAAAGGTAGAATTAGAATTTAGAATTATACTTTCAAATTTTCTATAGAATAAAATAGGTTGATTAAGCCGAAAAAGTTCTATCTATATAATAGATATATAATAATTATTTCTATATTAGTATTAAAATTTCCCTATCGAAATTATTCTTCGAATATTATCCTCGGGGATTAATAGACTTGGAATAAAGGTAGAGGACAGTGCTCCCTATAATAATTACCAATTAGATCGACGAATTGCTTCGTAGGCGGGTAAAAATTATAATAACTTTAAAGGTTATTAATTAAGAATATACGAAATAATATAATAAAATTCGGAAGTTGAAGGAATTCAATATAGGGAGTGGAATTCCATTTAACGCAAAATATATTAAATAACGCTATTTAAACGCTAAATTATTAAAACAATTCCTAGGGCCCTTCCAAATTATTAAAGTTATCAAGGAGAAGAAGATAGTATACTAATTTATACTCCCTATAAATTACTAAATCAGTTATAAATATTAAATAAAACTCTATAGTATATTTATTTTCAGTATCCTAAAAACAATGATAATACCATGTCGGTAGTTATTTATTATAATACTAATAGTAACAATACAAATTCCGTAATTACCAATAACCCTACGAATCCCTAAGGCGAAACCGTAAATTAAATTTCCGCCCTTAAGATAGCCGAAAATTACTTTATCCCTTTAAAATAAGGCCCTCCAAAGGTTAAACCCCCTAAGTATAGTTATCTTAATTATAAGTATTATTACCTTAATTTTATTTTTAAATAATCCCAATAAACCCTTCCCTATTAATTTAGACGAAATAATTTCTAATAACGTATTAGCGCTATTAGTATTACATTTATATAGAAACGATTATACCCGCCGCTATTTTTAAGCCCGCTTATATAATTAATTCTTCATTAATAACCCGATTGCCTTTTACCCTATTAGTTTCTATTAGTGTATTTCCTATATTATTTAGTTATCCGCTTTCGTTGCTCCAATAAACGCTATTGTAAAGGCTTTTGATACTTCTTAATAACATTATGAATATAAAATCCTAAGTAGAAACGTCGAGGCCTATATCAACGCTTGATTTTTTAAAGACCTTATATAATAAAGTTATTTATTAGAATCGGAGGCTACGAAGTAGTATAACTAATTAAAAAATAAAGATAATATTTATATTAATTATATCAAGGAAATATATAACATAAATAATGATAATAGTATTTTAAAGGCTTAAGTCTCCTCTTTATAGGACCGAGTTCTAGAATTATAGATTAATAATAATAGCTTTATAATCTTATTTAATAATAATAGCATTTAACCCCCTAGCAATTTCAATTTCAGTAATAAAAATAGAACCGACAATTATAGACCCGGAAATAATGGAGGAGGAGGTAATTCCTTCGGCAACTATAGCTATAGCCTTCCCTCCCAACTTTTGATTCTAATTTATAACCATCGCCGGATAATTCCTAACCCGGATATTTTTAACGCTTGAAATGAAATTCAAAGGGAAAACACAATAATATTTATAATATTTAATGTACGAAGATTTACCTATACTAGGCATTCGACGAATAGGCTTTCCCTAATAAGTATATTAGATTCTTCTATACTTATACCAGGTTCGGGAAAGCTTCTATAATTAATATTAAAACAAATATATAGCTAATCCTTAAAGACGAAGCTAATAATATTTAAATATAGAAGATTGGAGAAAATTTAATTAATTACTTCGATACTTATTATAATATAATGAATATAAATATAGATATTAAGCGCTACCTTTAATAACTATAAATAAAATCTACTTTTTAAGACTTTAAAGATAAATTTACCATTAACGCCGATTATTATAATATAGGCAATTCTATACGTATCTTTCTGATTAAATAAAAGTTTAACGATTGATTTAACAAGTCTATTACTTATTAAACTAATTACCTTACTAACGATAATATCGACGGCTAGATCGAACTACTATTTAAGTTAGCCCGCAATTACAAAAAAGCCGCCCTCATTAAGAAAATATTTTACCTAAATTCTTTTAGTAATAACCGTAACCCTGGAAATAATTTTAGAAATAATTCTAAAGATAAATTAGGCCACGGCGGTAAATCGGACTCCTCCTCTACGAAAATAACGTCTCAAAGTAGTAACGTAATAAATCTAAATTACTTCGAACGAATTATACACTATATTATCCCGGAAGAGATTTATAAATATTATTAAATTAATAATAAGTACGAATAATATAATAAGAAAAATTATAAATAGAAAAAGTATTAGGGATTAATCGATTTAAATAACGGAAAAGGATTTATTATCAATATTAAATTTCTTAACTATAATAGAAGCAGAGATAGTAAATTTAGGGATAAAAGATCCGGATATAATGATTATAATAATAATAGTAATAATAGTAATAGTACTAACATTATGAATATTAGTAACGAAGCTGCCCCCAAAGTTAATAATAATAATAATATAGGTACGGGAAATACTATACCTCCGTTATAAATCGCCAATAGAGGCCTTTATTAAATGAAAAATAGGAAAACGTAGAACTAGAAAGATAAGCATTGCGTAAAGTAAATAAGTAGTTGGATTAAAATTAAGAAGAAAGAGAATCTCTAGAATTATTATTTATTAATTTAATTATAATATAAATTGGAGAAATTAATCCTCCTCTCCAATTATTTTTGTTATAGTAAATATAAAATATGTTATCCGGCGTTAGTTAAAAGTAGTTATCCTAGTAAAGTATTCATTAATATTAATTTCATTTAATAAAATAATATACTAATTTAGAAATTAAAATAATCAAAGCTTTTAAAGCTAGTAAATAGAAATTTAAATATTTATATAATTGAATATATAAGGGTTGCTATAAAGATTAGTACTTATAACGAAAAAATCGATATATCAATATTTATATTATTAACAGAGAACCCCATTATTTTTAGCCTCTTATAATTATAATAACATAACCCCTCTATAGATAAGGAGTTAGGAGAATTAAAATATAATCGAAAATATAAAAGCAAATACCTATCTAAAGGCACCCCCAATTTCTTAATCCAAACTTTGAAGATATTATAAAGCAGAATAATTAAAATCTTAGAAATTTATATAATAAACCCAATACTATTAATTACTATAATACCGGGCGAAATATTGATATTGGAAGGCCGACCGCCGCTAGATTAAGAAATTAAATTACTATTACCCCCAATATATTTATAAACCCACTACGCTATTAATAACCGGATAGCTCAATTAAAAAATAAAATTATTAAAATAATAAATATAAACCTTAAGTAATTGTAAATTATTAATTTACTAGAGGGAAATTAGAGAGTAATATTCCCTTCTAATTTAAGATTTATTATATTAATCTAAAAACTAGTCCTTTATAAGATAATTAATAGTAGGCGTATCTTTAATACCGATTAAATATAGAAATTACTAAACCTATTTTTCGTAAGACCTATCGATATTAGTAAAATACTTTTTAATATCGATAATATAAAAATATTAAACGTAATAAGCTTCAACTTCGCAATGTAGAAAGAGAACTTAGAATTTATTATTATAATCCGGGAGGAAATAGAAGAAGCTATTAGGTAAATAGAAGTAGAAGCGGGCATTAAAGAAAAGGAATAGTAGGGAAATAAATTTCAAATTATTAGTTAAATATATAAAAATGATTATATTTGCGAACGGTTAAAGTATAAAGATTAGTTTATAGGGTATTTCTTAAGGGTATTAAAAGGAAATTTAAGCGAAATCATAGTAAGAATTATAAAAAAGGATACTAGGAAGTTTTATAAGAAATTAGCTAGGCTATGAATTTTAAAAGAATAGATTAAAGTAAAAGTACTTATTTACTAGTATAGGTATTAGAATGTAGTAAACCTAAGGGCAGTTAAGTTCATTCCCTAATATTAATTATATAATTATAAAGTCGAGTTAATTCTAAGTATTAACCTATTACTTTCAAAACCAAAAATTATTGAAATATAATTAAATAAGGACTTTAAATAAACTTTCATTCGGCTATTTCAATCTCTAATAACATCGCCGGTATTATTAGCTAGAAAACTAAGTAGCGGTATCTATATTTATATTGATTATAATAATATTAACAATACTACTTTAAAAATAAAATATTTACTACTACTAATTAAAAAAACCTTAAATACTATTTATAAAGTTAAAATCTTTACTAAATTCGATATTATTATCACCATTTAACCGGATCCACGTATATAGAAGCTATAAATAAATTATAATTTTCATTATTAAATTCAATTTCTATAAATCTTTAATATATTCTTTCAGATTATAAGGTATATTAGTAACTTTCTAGGACTTTATTAATAATATTTTATATAATATTTTAACTAGATTCGTAATAAAATATTTCAAAAATATCCTAATTCATTTAAATAATTGACAGGATTATATTAAATATACTTCCGATATATTAGACAGATTCGAACGATCCGGCCTAAGACAAATATCGATAAATACGAATTCTATATGAATAAAATTCAATATTTCGGATTAATCATTATATTAAGAGGAATTGAAGTAGATAAGGTTAAAGTTAAATCGATAATTATATAGGAAGCGTTAAAATTAAAGAAAGTATCATAATCTTTCTTAAACATTACTAATTTTTATAAGCGGTTTATTAAAAACTTTTCGAATATAATTAAATTACTATATAAATTCACGAAAGAGATAGCCGATTAATATTAGAATTTGGAATATTAGAGGGCTTTCGATAATTTTAAAACTATATTTATAATAACGCCGGTTCTAAAAGTCTATAATTAGAATCAAAAAATAGTCATTGAAATAAATATTTCTAATTAAACGTTGGGAGGTATACTATTTAAATAGGGCGACGATGAAATATTCTACCCCGTAATATATATCTTAATAAAATATATTACTATAGAATATGATTATAATATTCATAATAAAACATTATTTATTATCGTTAAAATATTCTTAGAGGCATAGGTACTAAAGTTGGAAGGGGTATAAAAGGAAGTTGAAATTATTATAGACTCTAAAAACCTTGAAACCTTTACTACTATTAAATAATTTACACTACGTTATATACGTTAATTAGAATTCCTTAATTGTTTTAATTTTGGAATTACTTATAAGTAAAATATAGCGAATATTAAATTAAATACCCTAAATAGGAAATTAGAAGATAGACTATAAGAGGGCGACGAACGATTATTTGTAAAAGAAAGCCCTTAATTAATTTAAACCGTTTCGATCCGGCCTTGTTCGATAAAAGAAAGTAATTAGATATAACCTATTTATATTTAGGAGTAATAGAAAAATTCATTATATAGACTATATAATGGATATTTATAATTAGATTCTAAAGTTCAATAGAATTAGCCTCTACGAATTTAATATTCTTAAGTTAGTAAACGATTTAATAAACGATAATTATATTAAATCCAACATAACATAAGAAATAATAATATATCTATAAAAAGAAGATTAAAAGGTATAGACCCTAGAGATTAAAAAGTATTTCAAAGTTGTTTTCGCTCAGTATTTAATAAGAAAGAGTAGAATATATGGGAGAGAAGGTTCTAAAAAAGCAATATTTATTAATCCGGACGATAAGGTTATATAATTTTGATTTATTATAAAATATATACGTCTAGACCGAGAGGTTACCCGGGTTATAAGAAAATATATGAAATATTTAATAATTTCTATTACTAATTAGAAATATATTAGTCTATTAAGGAATTCTACAACATATACTTCGCCTATACGAAGACTAAATCTTTATAATATTCCCTAATAGGATTTCTAAAACTGTTCCCCGTACCCTTTAAATTATAATTATTAATCTCTATTAATTACATTATATTAATAATCGTATATAAAGTGGGAGGTAAGATATATAAATATATAGCTATAGTAATAAATTGATTAATTGAAATAGAGTACTATATTCTAATAGAAATATTAAAGATGAATAAATTTGTAGAACGATTTATTAAAAGAGTTTATAATATCTATAGACTACCGGATAATATTATTTCCGACCGAAGTATATAATTTGTTCTGATTTTATAGAGAATATTATACGAACGATTAAATATAGTTATTGAATTCTCTTTAATATATTATTTTTAAATTAATAGGTAAATGAAATGTATTCATACTAAAATGGAATGATATTTAAAACTATACAGTAATTAAGGGTAGGATAATTAAATAAATTAATTACTTTTAATCAAATTTACGTATAATAGTTTACTTTCCAAAACTATAAGTATTAACCTATTCTGTATTAATTATAAATTCTACTTCCAAATAGGTACTAAACTATCGAAACCTTATCCTTTAAATTTAATTAAGGTAAAGAAAAAGGAATTCTTTAAAGCTTTCGAAATCATTATATATTTTTAGGCTATCCCAAAGGGCGTTATAGCTTTTTTGAAGGAAATTTAAAACTACTACAAAGTAAATACAATTATATATTGTAACAACGCCCTAAAATATCGAATTAATAATTAAATTTCATTTAATATTAAAAATTTAGTAATAGGAAGGCTTTAAGTGAAATTAGTATCAAGGTAGGAAAGACCTTTAATAATTATTAAAGCCGATTTCCACCGAATAAAATTTAAACTCCTAAAAAATATAAAGGTTAACCTAATACTCTAAATTTTTATGATAAAATTTTGGGATAAAGTAAAACTTTTAAAGTAATAGGAAATCAAAGAGGATATCCTTACTAATATCAGTCGCATTATAAATAAGTTTAATAATTCAAAGGATAATAAATAGTAGGAATAGGAATTTAGAAATACTGTAGGATATAGTAAAGGTAATAACGGCCGTTAAATGTATAGAATTGAATAGGAGGATATTAATAAATTTATTTAGTAGTTAGTTAAAAGTTTGAAGGGATACGATAATACTATTTAGAAATTTCATAACGCTAACCTTAATATATTATTACCCCCGGTCTGAATTGAAAGGAGGAATGAGGGACTAAAGAAGAAGCCTTTACTGATTAACTTTATTTCTACTATAGATTTATAATAATTATATTAATAAAATACTAAAGTAATATAATAAAAAGGTTAATTTTAATAACAAAAAGTTTAGCACAGTTTATTTACGTACCTTAATCAAACGCTTTATAATATACCTTTCTTTAAAGTAACTATTAATAGTACTAAGAAATAATATATTTTATAATAGCTTTATATCTCTTTATACTTCGAAAAATATACTCTACCGGATAAAATTAGGAAAATTGTAAGTTAGTAAAATATTAATTTAGGGAATTAAAGAAGGGAAAATCAATATGAATGTATAACAATAATTATTAATAGGATTTGCATAAAGGGTTTTTATACTATTGATATTAATAGCGGTTATAGGTATCCTATATGAACTGTTATACTATAAGCGTCTTTATAGTACCTTTTGTAGGGTTGGTAATAATAAAGAGAATTAATATTAATTATATATGGTAATTAAAATATTATACGATTATTAATAGTAAATAGAAGGATTATTAAATGTAATAATAGTTCGTTTTAAGCGGAAGGGTTAGATTTAATCTAGTTTTAATTAATGTTCTACTTTTTAATAGGAGTCTAAGCGCTAAACAATTTTCCGTTTTAATACCGACGTTAGAATTTTTTACTAATATATAATTAGGCATACCTATAAACGGATTCGGGGAATTTTCTTAGGTAGGACGATATATTTAGCTACTAACTTTTACGCCGGGGGCGTTTTAGAGGGAGGTAGTATTATAGGGCTAGGTTATATATTGGAGTATATATTAGATTACGTACCCTATACCTTACTATAGTATTAGGCTAGCCTAGGCATTAAAGCTCCGTACGTAACCCACTCTAGGACGTTACGCCAGTACCTATACCAAGCCTAAGCTGGTGCACACTTTCTTTCCTTCCTTCGTACAATAACAAAGACCATACCTCATACCTAACGGTGCCTTCGCCCCGTGATAAAATCGAAGTAAACGAATATAACTCTAGGCGGGCGAATACGAAATAATATAGGGCGAAAGGAATGTTAAATAATTATATAAGTAGTAGGAGGGGGTAAATAGAAGGATAAAATAAGGGTAATTATTAGAAAGGGAAAAACGGGATAACTAAATAACGGTGATAGCTACGAAAAAAGAAGAGAGAAAGAGGAAAATAGGAAAATATATAATTCGAATTATAATAGGGAGAATAAGGGTAGTAATTAAAAGTCATATAACTAGGACGAAAAGTATAATATAAAAAAAAAGTAAAGATAATAAAAAAGAATTAAGAAAGTATAATATAAGCAAAGGAAATTTACGCAAGGAGTAGTACGTAAGGTTATAAAAGGCGAGAGAAAGGGATAAAGGTCTTAAAAACGGAACCTATAGGAAGGGAGATTGTATATAAGTATTATAATAAATTATAATAGGCGTAAAGAATAGAGAATACTTTTTAAAGAAAATATCGGAGGATAATTATATTAATATTCCTAAGGTATTAGTAAATATAATAATAAGCCTAAGGTAATCAATTGAAAATATCCGGCGAAACAATTTATAAACCGTAATTACATTAATATTGCGAAAATACTGATCAATATTCTTAAATTTAAAATAATATTCGGTTCACTATCAATAAAATGGCTATAACGTCTTAAATACAACGTCGGCAACCGTTACAAATAACAATAGGTTTCCTTTAAAAGAAATCATAGAACTTAATTACATTAGCACTCCGAAGGTATTTATTAATGTTTTTAAAGTTAATATAATACTCAGTTCGCCGTTACTAAAAAGGCTATAGCGTTTTAATACAGTATTAACAACTATTATAAATAATAATGAATTTCCCCTAAAAGAAACTATAGGATTTAATTAAGTTAACACCCCGAAAACATTTATTGATACTCTTAATTTAGTTTAATATTTGGTTCGCGGCTAATAAAGAGGCTATAGCGTCCTAAGTATAACGTTAGCAGCTATTACGAATAACAATAGATCTCCTTTAAAAGAAGTTATAGGATTTAATTACGTTAAGACCCCGAAGGTATTTATTAATATTTTTAATTTTAATATAATACTTAATTCGCCGCTAACAAAAAAACCATAACGTCCTAAATACAACGTCGGTAACTATCGCAAACAATAATAAATTTCCTTTAAAAGAAGCTACAAAATTTAACTATATTAATATCCCTAAAGTGTTTATTGATACTTTTAATCTTGATATAATATTTAATTCGCTAATAATAGAATTATTATAATATCTGGGATATAATATTAAAAGGCGTAGCGAATGACAATTTACTTAAATTACCTAGTAAAAACGTTATACTTTTACCAGAAGTATAATATAAATATCTTATATTGCCGGATCAAATCCTTATTATATAAACAAACGCCGACCAACGCTTATTTATATTCCTAGAATTTTAGTCCGATAACGCTATAATGGTGTAATACTAATATTTCCTACCACCTAACCGGAATCTACTATAAAATATCCCCCCCAACCGTTGCCAACAAACCTTTTAACCGGTTTTAATTCAATAACGCTATAATAGCGTATATTGATATTAATTATTAGGGTTCTAAGGATAGAACCTATAAAAGGGGGGGTTATATTAAAAAGTTAAAAATTGGGGTACCGGAGTACCCTAATAGCTATTACTCCTCTCCGCCGGCCGAAGGGTTAGATTAATAGCGATAGCCCTTATATTAGGTTAGGCTCGTAGGAAGGATAACTGTTGGTGGGTCCCGGGCAGGCATCTGGGCATAGCCCCACTCTATGCCCTGCCCATACCGTACTGTATCTAGCCTTCCAGACTCGCCAGTCTTCCTCCTTCTTCCTCCTTTATAGTATAATACTCAATTAATTATAATTACTTAATCTCGTTAATATTCGTGATGCTATAGGTTATAAGCCCTCTCAGACCTTCCCTATAATCGAATTTTCAAGCGTATTAATAAAATCTCTATTAAGGTACTATAACGAGTACTGGGACTTTACTATCGCGACTCTAATTATTGTACGCGCTCCTGCAAGCCAAAGCCCGCTATATAAAGATTATTATTAATATTTAAGTAACAATTATTATTTTGAATTAAGCGATTTAGTCCTTGGATTCCAAATTATCTAATAAATACCAAGTCTAGCGATATATATTACCTTTCTTTCCTTTCCTTTCTTTTAGACTTACGATACTCTTAATAGTTTAACTATCGCTATATCTACATTAATTATTTTATCCTTCGTTAATTTTGAAGGCGAAAATAATATTAAGGTTTAGTAGGTAAATTTTATAACCGAATTCAATTACTTTAAATTATTAAAGTACATCTTCGAAAGCGTTCCTAAATCTAATAAGGTAATAGAGGTAGAGGTATATAATATTTAGTATATTCGATATATAACTATTAATAAACTTTTCTTCGCTACCCTTAAGAATCCTAATATTATTACTACTTTAAGAATTAACGGTTAGGATAGAATTAGTAGAAACCTTAAAGTTATATATAATTTTATGTAATTTTATATTATTTACGTTACTAACAAAATTTATAGTAAAGTTTTATAAAATATTTTAGTTTTAAGCAAATTAATTTTAATATTATAGCGTTCTTCCTTAATTATTATATTTTTATCTGTATATATATTAAAGAAGTTAAATTCTATATTAATGATAATTTCGAAGTAACTTTCCTCTATAATACAGTAAAGGCCTTATATTCTATCGATATTAAATATAAGGTATTGGGTTTTAAGGATAAGACTTTTAATGTTAGAACCTTTTTAACTAAATTAAATAATATTAATGATATAGAATTCTACGCTAGTATTAATATTAATATTTAGAAGACGCCTAGTAATATTACTACTAATAATAATAGTTCGATTAATAAGAAGAAGAATAATAAAAAGAAAGATAATAAGAAGATTAATTATATTAATTATATTAAAAAGATTTATCCTATTTAGAAGTATATACTTTATAGCTATTATATTGTATTTAAGGCTGATATTTATTAGGTATATTACTTAGAGCAAGCTCTGGATTCTTAAAGATATAAGAAGGATATTATTATTAAAAAGGTCGCCGCCGGTATTGATACTTTTGTTAATAATACTTTAATTAATTTTACCGCTCCCGCTACTATTATTAGCTCCGCTTTATTATATAGAAGTAGAATACTTATAGCTATAGGTAATATAGGTAGTAGTAATATAGATTCTTGCTAGAGCCCCTAGTAATTGCTATCGAGCGTATTGACTATACTTAGAATAATTAATTAATTGATTCTTTTCAATTATAATTTCAATATACTTATAATAATTTTGCTAAAGTTTAATAAGTTTTAAAATACTAATAATTATTAAATAGTATTGGAGATTTAGTTATTTACGACTCTAGCTACGTAAATAATATCTTTAATTATTTTAAATAGTTTATAGATTTATAGCTACTCCCCTACCCTATCGTTTATATTATTAGTAATAGAACTTTAATATATATTTACTATATAGATACTATCAAACTATCGATAGCTACGTTAAATAATATTAATATTAAAGTTAGAATTAAAGATTGCATTTACAATCCCTCTACCTTAGTAAATTTATTAATAATAAAAAGTCTCTTCGATAATAGTATAGTATAGAATATAAAGTCTAACTAAATATTAGTTTACGGTAAGATTACTTTACAATATAGATAGATTAATAACCTCCTAGTCTTTTTAATATATATTTAATAAAACTTCCCTTAAAATATTCGTCACGCTATAATAATATTAATTAGTTATTTAATAATATACCGTCTCTTTATATATATAGGTAAGAATTAGGTTCTTAAGGCTTATAAGAAGGCTAATATTAAATTTAGTAATACTTAGGATTATTTTTGTGAAGCTTACATTAAAGTAAAGGCCTACGATATAATTCCTAAGGTTGCTAGCAAAGTTACGATTTAACTATTAGCCTATAGCTATATTAACGTTGTTTCCTATATTCTCCCCGGTTATAAAGGGTATAGTTATATAATTCATTTCGTTAATTAAATTACCGGTTTTCATTAAGTAAGGTTTATGGTCAATAAAAGCGATGCGTTTATTTAAATTAAGGAATTTAAAAATTAGGTAAAGCTTTAAAATAGTAGCCTTAAAATTAGGATAATTAACTTTAATAGCGGCCCTGAGTTTGACTTTAGTATTAAGGAATTTTAGAGAAGTAAAATTATCGATTAGGTACGTATAAAAAGTATTGAGCTCCTAAAATTAATACTATATACCCTACAGATATAAGGAAAAGTCGGGAGGGCTGGCGCTATTATTATGCAACGAGTTAGAGCCTTAATAATCGATTTTAATATCTTAGAGTATCTATAGCTATTTATAATTAACTATATTGTTAGAGTCTTTAATTTTCTACCCTTAAGTGCCAATAGAGAAGGTAAGAGTTTATAAAAGTTATTCGCTGAGGCGGCCAATTTCCTAAACGAAATTAAATAATTATATATTAATTATTTCAGGTTGTATTTCTGTACTGCCTACTACGTTATTAAATTAGAAAAGAGGCTATAAGGCGATAAATTTCGTACTAGAGCCTAGAAGGGTAAATTTATTGGTTTTGACGATTTTTACGGTTGTATCGTCTTTATTTAGAATTTTTATATTAGTAAGATTGTTAGGGTAAGTATAATAACCTTCCATAAAGAAGACCTAATAAGTTAAAAGGATTTTATTTGTAATAGTAATGGTAATATAGTTGAATATTATATTATTTTTTTAGACTAGATAGTTAATAAAATTAATACGGTCGTAGATAGTACTTATTAAGTCTAGATTAAGGTTGATAGTTAAGTTCCTTAATTATAATAATAGAAGGTGATTAAATTATTTTAGTATAATACGGCGAAGTTATATAAGATTACAATAATTTTACCGATACTATTAGAAGTTATTTTAGTACCTTTGGGCGTATTAGTAATAGCGATAATAATAATATTAGTCGCCCTAGTTTTATTGATGACGATTATTATAATGACCCTAATACCTTCGGGCGTATTAGTAATAGCGATAATAATGATATTGACTGCTCTAATAACGTTGGCGATAACAATTATAGCGGCGCTTCCGGTATTACTGTTACTAACCCTTTTAATAGTAATAGTATTGGGATTCTTAGCGCTTTCGTTACTAGACTTATTATAATAGTCTTATTAAGAATAAGATATTAGAGAAACTATCGAATACGACGATAACCTTCTTGATTTTAAAGATTTTAATAAAAAGGACCCTATACCCTATAATTAATATAATGAATGTGTGTTTAATAAATTAATTGTATATACTATTCTAAGTATTCCGCTACTTAATATATTATAGTAATTAGTATTAAAAGTATAATTACTACCGATTAATATTCCGAACCTACCCTATATACGACAATATATATTATCGTTGGTATTACGCGTAAATAAATTGAATTTTTAATAATTATTCAATTTAATAAGATAAGATATTTTTTAGCTACCGCCGATATAAGGAAGCTAACCCTCTAAACTCGATACGTAAGTATCTTGCTTAAAAGTAGGTAAAGGTAAACTTTATCGATTTATAGTTAAATTACCGGATTATAAATATGATATTTACAGGGTAAAAAATAATATAGGTAATATTATTGAAGATTTTATTACTTTACCTAATAATTTGTCATAGTATAGTAGAGGGTCGTTTGGTAAAACGAATTAAATTTATATATTGCAATACTATTGTTAGAGTTTATTATAATATACTAAATATCGCCGTTGGTAAGGTATAACGATTTATCCCTAAAAATTTCCGTATTATGAAGAGATAGAATAATTTTGAATTATATTGGTTGCTAGCTATAAAGAAGTAAGTTTAAGTATTCAAGGATAAGGCGGTCTATACTTTAGTATTTAGATCAATAGATATAGAAATCCTACTTAGAAAATAAATATATAACGAGAAGTATAATATTAATATTAAGGATTGGAAAACTAGAGCTAAATAAGTAGTATATAATAATTACGAGTAAGGTAATTGGGTAAGTTGAAATATCTATACTACGGTAATATATTTAATTAGTATAAGACTATTTTTAGCTATTATAGCTATTAACGATTATAAATATTACTAATTTGATTTCGATATTACTTTCTTAAATATACCTATCCTAAACAATACCTAATATTATATTAAGTAACTAATAATATTCGAAAAGCTTATATATAATTATAGTAGGGAAGATATAGTCTATAAGTTTACTAAAGCCTTCTACAGCCTTAAACGTTCCCTACTTTATTAGTTTAAAATTTTAGTATTAATATTCAAAAAGATTAGATTTATCTTTATTTTTATAAATTTTTATTTATTTATTAATAAATCCCTAAGTATATTGCTAGTCCTTTACGTTGATAACCTTCGTATCATTACGTTAACTATTACTATCGTTAATTAAATTAGGAAGTAATTAGCTAACTATTTTAAATTTAAGTAATTAGGAAAAGTACGTATATTTCTAAGCTATAATATTATAAGGGATCGCTAGACTTATATCGTTTTTATATTTTAATAACGTTATACTATATTAGTTATTGCTAAATTCAATAATAGTAAGATTAAACTTCATAATATTAAAATATTATAGCTACTTAATTATAGGATTTATAGGGGTAACGATATATGGCTAGAAGAAGTAAAGTTTTACTCCAAAAAGATTGGCTTATTAAATTAGATTTCGATAAACATCCGGTTAAATATTTTATTTATTATTAGTAAATTGTTTGAGGGTAATAAGAAGTTAATCGACCGATATTTTGCTATTATAAAATATTTATAATAATACTTATTTAAATACTCTAATTTAGGTATTGAATTAAGCGGTATACTTTGACTGTTAATAGCCCTATACTTCTATATATATATAAACGCTTCGTTTGCCGACGATATCCCTTTAAGGAAGAATACTACGGGTTATATTATATTCTTTATTTATAACCCTGTCCTTTAGAAGTTTAAACGAGAGAATTTTATTATAATTAGTACTATAGAAATAGAGTTTATTAACTTAATACTAATAGCTAAGGCTTTCGACTAAGTTAGAGCAATATTAAATGATTTAAATATAGATTTAGGTTTGAATAAAATTAATAGAGTACTATATATAGATAGTAATAACGTTAGAGACTGGGTATTTAACCTTAATATAGTAATTAGAAATCGATATATCGATATATAATATAAATAGTTAATTTAAAAGGTAGATAGGAAGGTATTTGTAATTAAGTATTTGCTAAGTAATAAGATGCCGGCTAATAGTTTAATAAAGCCGTTGAAGCTAAATAAGTACGCTAAATTTATTAAATTAATAGGTATAGTCTAGAAGAGAATTCCTTAGGCCTAAAATACTATTAATACTTTAAAAGATATTACGATGTAAATAGTATATAAAGGTTTAGATATTTTTTGGCGGTCTTCTAGCCTATAGGGGTGTGTTGGTGGGTCCCGGGCAGGCATTTGGGTATAGCCCTACTCTATGCCCTGCCTAGACTGTACTGTATTTAGCCTTCTAGACTCGCCAGTCTTCCTCCTTCTTCCTCCTTCATAGCACAACACTCAATCAATTATAATCGCTTGATCTCGTTGATGTTCGTGAACCTACAATAACCCGGTACTACGCCGAGGCGCTAAATTAGTATAGGACTCTATAATACTTATTAACGGATAAATAGAATTCGTATTACTATAAAAGAAAGTCAGCGGAACGTAATTTATTATAATCGATAACTATAAATATATCTTTAAATGAGTTTACTTGCCGACACGCACTAAAAACTTATAGGTACGCACTTTTGTGATCTGACAGCTGACATGTAAATTATGTCGTTTTAGGTGTAAAAATCATGATTTTCCATGTCTTGAGGTGGGTCAACTTAATAAATCCCCTAAAAATACCTTATAAATTTTGATCTTTCAAGGCACGCAAATTTAATAGCGCCAACTGGTAATAATTTCGTAGAGTTGAGGGGTTCAAAATAATTCTTATTATTATAAATATTCTGAATACTTATATTTGATAGCTTAGAACTTACGTCTAGTAGGTTAAATAGCTTAGAGAGTTCGTTAGAGAACTTAGAAAGATAAGAGGAATTTGATAATAGTTCGATAGTATTATTTCTCTCCCTTTCTCCTTTTCTTACTATTTATTCCCTTACCTTCGCCTTCTAATATATTTCTAATTCGTCGTCCTTTTGATTGTTAACTACTTCGATATAATTTTATACTTTATCTTAGGTATTAAAATCCTTAATGCTAAGCCCTATTTCGTATTGAGAGTAGTTACGGCGCGCTAATACTCGAATAGTGCTTAGGTTACGTAATTTACCCTTTAGCGCGGCTAGTTTATAAGTTGAATTAGTTGGTACGAATATAGGCTTGTTAAATGGACCTCTTTACTTACGTAGGCGACCTTTAGGTATTACTCTAGCGGCTAACTTGAAATAAAGGTAATTCTTTACTATATCCTAATATAGTAGTTAGTATAAGGGTAGTCCGGAATATAAATAAGAATTTATATATTATTAACGTAAATATTAAAATAGGTGGCAAGCTTCCCTAGTAATTAAGACTACTTTACTATCTTTCAATAATACTTCTATTTTATAAGTATAAGGCTCCGTACTAGGCTCTAAAACTCCTTATATAAAGCTCGAGAGGGGTATTAAGGAGATCTAACCATATAAATGGTAGTGTTGCGTTAAATTTATAATATTAACAATCTATAAGATTAAATACCTACGCAAATAATTTATACGTGCAATTATCTATCTACTCACAATTAACCTATTTTATACGTATACAAATATTAAATTTCGCTAATAAATCGATATACACTTTATAACGGTAATTTACATATTAGAAATAAACCTTATATAATTCGATTAATCTACTACGAATTAATAGACTATAACTCTTGAAGGAGCTATTATTAGCTTTATTTAATAACGTTATTCCTTAACTTTAATTGAAGTAATACCTAGTAAGGTAACTTACCTACTCCTCTTTATAAAGTAGGAACTTCTCTTTAATCTAAAAAATAATATCCTCTTATATATTCCCAAATTAGCGTTATAGAATAGATTAAGTATATTCGAATTCTATAAAATTAAAGGAGTATACTATATACTACTATACAAAGAATAGTGCAGACCTTATATTAGCGACCTTATTTAGTAAGGGATTGAATCCCGCCTTAGCTTTAATTATTATTATAATTCGGGTATTACATTGCTTCAAATCCTTAAAATCCTCTTTATTACGTTGCTCTATATCGTAGCTAGAGGAGGATGTAGACCGTTTATATACTACCCAATCCTTTTTAAAGTAGTTAATAATACTATAATTAATATACTATATATAACGTTATCTTTATATATTAAGGAAGGTCCTATCGATTACTCTAGTTAATTAGGGGTTACCGTCGGTTATAGCGATTATAAAGTAAGGGATTTTAAATCCGTTAACCGCCTCTTTAATATATTGGACTAAGAAGGTAAACCCCTCCTCCCTTTCATTATTGAATATTACTTAAAAGATTGGTATGGAGGTTCTTTCTAGGGTAAAGATTATTCTTTAAATATAGGGGAGATGGTAACAGTTAGTTTTATATATAATATCGATTAGAATAGTATATAGAAACCTTATCTATATCTAGCGCTACCGGTTAATTAATTAGAAGGCGTAATATAGCGTATCTTTACCCTTAAAATATAGGTTAATATATAGGAGGACTTTACTATTATAATTATTATTCAACCGTTTAATAAATGATTATATATTATCGTACCCTTATTTTATATTACAACGTACTGCTTAGCGTATATTATTAAAGTCGTTATACGGTTAGGGAATCTTAGGATATTTCTCTTTAACGGTAGCGAAGATTATCTATATCGTAAGGTCCCGTTGTAGTAAAAGATTACTAAAGAAGCGATTAGCTTCTAAGTTAACTTTATAATCCTATACTTTAACACAAAATATAATATAGCCTTCTAACGTATACAACGGCGGGTAGCCTTCGTACGTTAAATTTATAGCCTAGGCAATCTACTTCTACCCTATACTCTTCTTAATTTAGAGTACTATTCTAAAAGGATAGTAACGCGCCTTCTTTTATGATATAGAGCGCCTCTTCGAATTTTTATTAGCAACGATTGGCGGGCGGGGGTCTATATAGTCGTAATAGTAAACCAGTTTAATAATAGAACCGTCCTCCTCGTAGCTTAGCTTTTTAAGCTTCTAAGTACGTTAGATAGTAATACTAAACCGGTAACAACGATAGAAATCGATAAAGTAGGCGAATAGTTAATTATAATCTTTAAGGGGTTTAAGAGAGAAGAAGGGATTGTCTACTAGTATAGTCTAAGAGATATTAGGGTCGAAGGAGGTATTAAAAGCGAAGGTATTAACTAAAGAGTTCGACGTACGACGAAGGCGCTTAGTAGAGGGCATTTATACGAGTCGATTAATATAGAAATCAATTAGATGCAACAATTAAATATATATTAAGGCGGTAGATAATAGATGTATAGTATATAGTATAATTGCGTATAGTGTAGTGTATAGGGTAAATCGCTATACAAATCGCTATGTAAATAGCTATGTAAAAAGAGCGAAAGAAATAACCAAGTTAGAGGAAATATTGCGTGTATTAAAAAAACGAAATTTTGCGGGTAAAAACGGGATTTACGATATTAGGTATCGTCAACTGGGCTGCCCCAATTTTCTAGTAGGGGTACGTACCTATAAGTTTTTAGTGCGTGTCGGCAAGTTAACTCCTTTAAATTAACCCCTAACTCGCCGTCCCCTACGTATAGCTACAACCGTAGTCACCTCAGCCTACCTTTCGCCTACGTTCCTGATATAAAATCCGGCTTTAGAAAAGGCACGAAGAGAAAATAATATTTTGTAGGAAGTATGAAATACTATGAATTTCTAATAATACCGATGGGGTTAGCGAATATACTAACAAGTCTTTAAATATATCCGTAATACGCTTATAAAGTCAATGAATGTAATATATATCATTTATTTTAAGAATAGTCTATTCTATAATAAATACGAAAGAAATTATACCAACTATCTTCAAAAGATCCTCTTACGTTTATAAAAGCGGGACTTCTATATAAACCTAAATAAATAGAAATTTATATAAAAGGGTATTATTTCTGAAGTATATTTTCTCCTTTAAAGATAGATCAATATATCCCGAAAGCGTTGCAATAATCGTAGATTAGAAAGCCCTATTAAACGTTTATAATATTCAAATCTTTCTAAAGTTTATAAAGTTCTACCAATATTTTCTAATACTATATTTCAAAGTAATTATACCTTTAATAGATTTATTAAAGAGGGATAAACGGAGGGTATTCAAACTTATGAAGGAGGCGGACAAAACGTGTATTGAATTTAAAAAAAAACTATTGCGAAAAGCTTTTATACTACGCCACTTTGACCTAACGCTACAAATTTGAAAAGAAACGGATATATCGGACTTTATATTCGAGGCGGTCCTTGTATAATTATACGGCGATAGGTAATACCTAGTAGCGTTTTTCTCGAAAAAGAAACCGCCGGAAGAGATTAGGTATCCGGAGTTGGGGACGGAGAATTCTTAGCGATCGTAGGAGTATTAAGAGTGCGGTTAGGCTGAACCAAAATAGGACGAGAAGCGTCTTAGTTAAACCGAAGCGTAGAAGGTAAAGGGGTAATTAGGAAGGTATAATATAAGTAGGGCATATTTGTAAAAGTAAGGGGACTTGGGATTACGGGAAGTAAATTTAGTAAATATAGGTCGAAGATAGTGGATAGTGTAATTAGAAGAATATAATATAGGAGGAAGATATTCGTAGCATAAAGGGTACGTAGAATTACGGAAGGTATGAATATTACAAATGTAAAGGAATATAAAAGTAAAAGGACGAATACAAACTGTAGAGGTACGGGAAAGAATAGAGGTCCTGTAAACGGGATTATCGGGGAGGGGAATGGCGTATTATACCCCGTATAATAATAGTAGCGGGAAGAATTTATCCGAACCGATTCGCTATAGTACTTCAAATTAGTAATAGACTTAATACGAATAGAATATTTTATAGACGGATTTATAAAATTCGATTATATGTATATCCCTGAAATATTTATTAATATTAGACCCAATGCGAATAGAATATCCTATGGATAAATTTGGAACCTTCAATTGCACTAGCATTTCCAAAATACTTATTACTATTTTTAAATTCAATATAATATACGATTTTAAATTGTTTTTTTCCAAATTATTCATTAATACTTTTAAATTTAGTATAATATATGTGTGACGCACAAGGCAACGAAATGAAGCAATTGATGTATATATTGAGTTGCTGGAAAGAGAAAGAATCTGTAGAGAGGTCTGGAGGGCTAAAAACTAACGAGGGGAGGCCGTATATAGGTCCGGGTCGCCCGGCAGAAACTACTGAAGCGCAGCTGTTATAGGTCTAGAGCTGGATTCCTCTGAGTACCAACTCAAAATTTGGCGGCCTACTACAAACACAATACTGGATTCCTCTAAGTGCCAACTCAAAATTTAGCGGCCTACTACGAACGCAATACTGGATTCTCTAAGTATCCACTCAAAATTTAGCGGCCTACTACGAGCGTAATACTGAGTTCTTCTATTAATAGTCTATTACTATTATTTAATACTATACTACCATTTTTTAGTATATAATATATTATCTACTCTTTATTATTATCTTTCTTTATTATTTATAGGTAATCATGATTTATTTTCTTCCCTACGTAATAATTATTTATATATTTGATTTTACAATATTTTATATTTCTCTAATATCATTTATTACTTATTAATTCTTGTTTATTAATTATTCTTTATTATTTACTTTATTATTTATTATTTATCATTTATCATTTATCATGTATTATTTATTATTTATTACTTATTATTTAATATTTATTATTTATTATCCATTATTTATTATTTATTATTTATTATTTATTATTTATTATTTATTATTTATTATTTATTATTTATTATTTATTACTTATTATTTATTATTAATTATTTATTATTCATTATTTAATATTTATTATTTATCATTATTTATTTATTATTCATTATGTGTTATTTATTATTTGTGATTTATTAT
Organism: Neurospora discreta FGSC 8579; assembly: GCA_009805215.1. Taxonomy (NCBI): domain Eukaryota; kingdom Fungi; phylum Ascomycota; class Sordariomycetes; order Sordariales; family Sordariaceae; genus Neurospora; species Neurospora discreta. The sequence goes on along the minus strand of RANX01000073.1, from coordinate 32,564 downwards.
TCACACGGGGGAAACCCCTGGGGGCCCCCTCTAGAAAAGTTATGACTAAAAGACCCGGGGGACACCCCCGGGGACCCCCGTGCACGGACCTACACTTCCAGAATTCTAACCAATCCAAGGAACGAAATTCTCAATTGACGGACCACTCATAGGATGAAGAACTTCCAGGGATTATTGACAGGGGTGCGACCCCATTGGAAAGAAGCTCCGCTATGCTCGCTCACTTCGTGTAAACACTTCATTCTCTGACCATAACAGCTGCGCTTCAATAAGTGAATAGCCCAGAGTATACGTACCTCTAATACACCCCTATAGACTAAAAGACCTTAATAGTCGTAATATCTACATATATTATTTACTATATAATATATAATATAGTATTGTAATACCTCAAATCTAAGGGACCTTCTTCTAATAAAGACTAATTAACTTGACGAATTTTACATATTTATCCGCTTCAAACAATTTAATTAAACCGTCTATAAACATCTCTTTTCCAAAAATATAAATAACCTCAATAATTTATTATTCCACCTATTCAATCAACTATTTATACCATATATCAATATATCGGTTACGGACGGGGATATTTTTATTAAGTGCCCTATCCTTAGCATTTACACTATTAATATATAAAATATTTCTGATATTATTAATATTATTAATAATACCCAAATTATTAAATATACTAATAATCCAACCTAATAATTTTACCATTAGTACAAAGTTAACAAACTCTACCTCCATCGTACTCGTAATAACGAATTCCTACTTCTTTAATTTCTATAGGATAGGTCCTAATATAAAGAATATTATATACCCTATAATACTACGCCTTATTAGTATATTATTTACATACGAGGCGTCTATATATACCTTGAATCATAAATTTATTATCGGTGAGGGTTTTCCTCCTAGGATAATACTCAAATTAGGAAAACCAATCAAATATCTCTAGAAATACTTTATGATAATAGTATACCTGTTTATTAATTTAGTATTTCCTTTAACTAATTTCCCAATAGTATATATAATATCGGGTCTCGTACCCAACGATACCCAATTTAATAATCTAATTTATTTAACATATAGCTTTGGTTCGCCTAAAAATAACTTACCCCTATAAATCTTAAAGTCCGGTAGCTACAAGGTTTTAACCGGGTATAAAAATTCGTTAAAGAAATTGAATTTGGTAATAATCAATCGGGTATATCGTTCTTATAATATAAATATAATATATTCTTCTCTATTTTTAACAATATTAAAGCCTAAGAAGGTACGTACTAAACTAATATATTCAATAATAAAATATCTCTATAATTAAAAGTGGAGATTATTAATAATTTTCTTATTAAGTATTACAATAAGGAAATCGTTAACGTAAAGGATAAGTAATACGTTTAAACCTTTATAAATTAAAAGGTATACATCGCCTCTGATAGGAAAGAAGCCTGATTTTTTGAAAATAGATAGAATCGTCTCGAACTAGTATAATAGATTATAACGAAAGCTATAAAAAACCCTAATTAACTAGCAAACCAACTTATTTCGAAGACCTTTCTCAAAACCTATGAGTTATTCGATATAATAGTTATAATCGGTAGGAATAATAGCGTTTAAGAAAGTAATACTAATATTAAATTACTCGCAATCTAAATTATAAATAGCTATAATAGCTAGGAAGAGTTTTATACTAACTATATTAGCTATAGTAATATAAATATCCTATATTACCTAATTATCTTCATTCTCCTAATTACCGTACACTACCTATCTAGTACGTACCAAGTATTCTTTATTATCAATATTATACTTTTTATTAAAGACCTATTTTCCTAGTAAAATAGTTATTTCTAAGGTTCTTTCGATTAAACGATATACTCCTTAATCTTTAAGTGCCTTAATTTACTTCTCTATCACTAGAAACTAATAAGTCTTAAAATTGTAGAATTTCTTCGCCTGCCAATTGTCACGGCACTAGCGGGTGGATTCCAGCCTCCCCGACAACCCAATGCTGGGTGCCATAGGCACGTGACTGCGCGCACCGGCCGCTCAGGTTTGGGGTTAAAACCTTAAACGCAAGGCGCGCCTTTACACGTTTCCTTCTTTCTTTCCCTATCTTATAATTCTATAATAGACTTAGGAATTAATATATTTAGCTTATCTCTCGTAACTATATCGTTTATAATAATTATAAAATCAATTTTTATATTTTCTAAAGAGGAAAATTAAAATATGCTATTACTTTCGAAAAAGTAATAATTATAACATATATATTTGAAGAAAAGGTTTTAGCTAAAACTTTACCCTAGAAGAAGTTAATATAGATATTTAAAATATTTATTAAGGAAAGCATTTAATTTAGTAAGGCTTAGAAATAGGCTATCAAAATTTAAAAAAAAAGGCTACCGCTAAGTAAATTATCTTCGACATTAATAATATTTTTATTACCCTTATATCGGTAGTAAAATGGGACAATACGTTTTATTAACGGTTATTTTATATTATTACTATTAAGGATAAATAGGACACTTAATTTAGGACTTTTAATATATTTAATTTCGATATTAACGATACTCTAGATAATATTGAAGAAATAATTATATTTTTTAATTAGGAAGTTGTTATAAAAAGAATTGAAGTACGTTATACTTTTAAGAAGGAAGATTTATATATATTCCTATATACGAAGATTAGTACAATTATAAAGTATTATACGAAAAAGGGGGACGGTCTTACTTTTACTTTTCGACCCTTAACGGCCGTCGGTAAAGAATATTAATCCTACTACTTTTAGTACAATAAATCCTACGTAGGACCGCTATTAGTAAATTTCTCTACCTTTAAAAATCTTTACTAAGACCCCGCCGGTTTCGAAGTAATCTTTTAAGAAATTAAACTACGTACTATTTTCGTTAAAGTAACTTTAGCCTAATAATATAATTACTAAATGATTACTATTAATTTAAATATTTAATTTCAGTAAGATATATAAGTACGCCCTAAATTTTTGGAATTATTAGAAAATTAATAAAGACAAGAGTATCGAATATAAAAAGAAAATTATTCTTTACGAGAATACCCTTACTAATTCCTAATTTAATATTTTTACCTTTGTAATTGAGACCGAAGAGTTATAGAAATTACTATATAAGAATATAGTAATCCGTAAAAAAATTTAAAATTTGTAGGAAGAAATCTATTACAATGTAATTAGGTTATTAATTACCTTTAGCGGATAAATTTGTAAGGAAAACAAGAATTTGGAAAGGGAGGTTACTAATAATGCTAATAGAGATACTAAGGACTATAAAAACCTTGAGGATTACGAAGATTATTAATTTTAATATAGTTATTGCCTAGTTTATTAAGGAAGTTATAAATTTACGTAAAAAGAAAAAGGTTATTATCGATTTTAGAAAAATAAATAAATTATATTAGTAATTGTTCGGATAATGAAAATTACAAACGGGAGGAGATTCCTACTATTAATATTTTCATTTTTCGTAACAAATGATTTTTAATAAAGGAAAAAGATCCACTATATTTCTATAACGAAAAGGATAAGGATACTATTACTTTCGATATATAGTATTATTATATCTAAAATAAATTGAAATTGAATATTAATTATTTTTTGGATAACAAAATTAAGAAGATATATATTGAAAATTGTATAACCGGTAAAGCGGTTTAAAATTTAGAATTATATTTAGGTGAGGGTTCGTATTGTATTAAAATATCCTAATAATTATTCAATTATTTTAAGATCGAATTCTACAATTATAATTGAAAGGAAAAAGCGATCTTCGAATTTAACGAATTGCGGTTTAAAATGAAGTACTTTTTTTAGGAATTTTGTAATACGTTTATACGTTTGGTAGGAGAATATAATTGACTAGCCGATATTTGGAAGTAAGAATTTAATTGGAAGTTTTTTATTAATATTTAAAATACTTTTTTTTTATTATAGTAAAGATATTATCAATTTTACTACTTTCGTCCGTATAGTTAAAAGATATATTGAAAATAATTAATATTTTTAGAAGGCGAAGTAGAAAGATAAAGGTAAGGATAATAAGAATTCTTTTTAATCCGGTTCTTTTAATAAAGTTAAAAATTCCTTTTCTTTATCTTTATTTATAATTAAAAGTTCGCGTTCAAATTCTAATTTTTATTATCACTTTAAAATATTTAAAGAAGAAACCCGTAAATTACTATAGTAAGATAAATATTTCGTTTATAAATAGACCGGATATTACTTATATAATTATTTTAATAAATATAGCAACCTTAGTTATATTAACAAATTAATCGAGTAATTTACTTATAAAGCTAGAAAAGATATAAAGGAAGCGGAAAATCAATTACTTTAAGAATTATAGATTCCCTCTTAAAGGTAGAGTTAATATATAATTACTAAAGTATATTAATAGTAGGAGTAATAAAAGTAGAGAAGGATTTCCTAAATGGTTATTTAGGAGGGGAAATATTATTTACCTTTTATATGATAATATATAATAGAAAATTATTCTCTATTAAAGATATAATTATTAACTCGGGAGTAAACGGAAATATCTTTGTCAATAAGAAGTTTATTAACCGCTTTATCAATATTATTTAAATTAAATAATTCTAAAATTTCAAACTTTACATTATTAGCGAATATAATAATTAATATAGCAAAATTATTAATAAATACTTACGTAGTACTCTACGAATTTAATACCGGATTTTATTAAACGAAGTTATAATCATTATTAATTCAAAGTATGATTTAATCCTTAGTAAGTATTAGATACAATAATATAGGGTATTAGTAAACGTTATTAATTATTATTTAACTTTCCTAGAGATTAAAGAAGAGGAGGTAACTTCGGAAACGAAGGCCCGAAATACCTTAAAGAAAATTGAATATTAAATATAGGAATTGGAAACAATAAATTGGGGATTATCGACGCCCGACTTACTAAAGGGTAATAATAATTATCCTTTTAAATTATTCGAAGAATTAAAAATTCATTTGGAAAGGAAAATAGAAGAATTTTTAAAGATAAAGCGAGAATTCTATAATTAACGGTTACTTTTACCTGAAGAAAAATTACCAATCCAACAAAAATATATTAAAGTATTAAAGCACGAGTAAAAGAGCGATCTTTATTAGGGTAAGGATTGTCGAGGACGATACCGATTGAAGTACAACGGGATCGGTTGGTATAAATACTACAACAATTTAGCTATTATAGGCGCGGAAATTTTTCTAATATATATAAAACGAAATTATATAGGTATTACGAAGTTATACGAGTTGGATCGTTTTATCCAGGATTAGAAGCGACAGAATAAAATATTAATAGAGGATAAGTAGGAGTTTCGTAAACGGGTTAAAAAAGAGGTCCCCAAATACGTTTATTAATATTTAAACGTTTTTAGTAAGAAATAATCGGATATTTTACTATATTACCGTTAAAGTAATTATAAAATCGAATTCAAGGAGGGTATAAGACTAAACGATTTTAAATATAATTTACTTTCTAAAATAATAATTAATAAATTAGAGGTATACTAAAAATATATTAATAAAATTTTTATAAAAAAGTTTATAGAAAGTAATTTAACACTATAAGTTATACCTATTTTCTTTATATTTAAAGTTAATAGAGGATTGAAATTTTATATAAATTATTATAAATTGAACGTTATTACCCAGAAAAATCACTATCCTCTTTTATTAATTGAAGAAATAATCGCTTATATAAATTAAGTAAAGATCTTTACGAAGATTAATATACGGTAAGTATTCTACCGAATTCGGATATATTTCAATAGGAAAGAGTTAATTACTTTTAAAACTAAATATGGGGCTTATAAGTATAAGGTTTTGCCTTTTAAGTTAATTAATAGGCCGTTTACTTTTTAACGTTATATTAATAATACTTTAATAAGCTATTTAGACGACTTCTATAGCGCTTATATCAACAATATTTTAATCTTCTCTAATAGCTTAGAAGAGTATTGGATATACGTAAAGAAAATCTTAATTCGCTTAGAAATTATAAGGCTATAAGTTAATTTGAAAACGAATTTCATATCGAAAAAATAAAGTTCCTAAGCTTTATAATCGGAAAGGATAGTATTACTATAGACTTTTAAAAGATATTTATAATTAAGGATTAGTAGGTATTAATAAATATATAGGGAGTATAATCCTTTTTAGGGTTTTATAATTTTTACTAGAAATTTGTGAAAGATTATAGTAGAATAACAAAACTTGTAATATCCTTTATTAAGAAAGGAGAAGAGTATAATTATAATAAAGATTATTAAATAGCGTTTAAAGAATTGAAATCCCGTCACTTAAGCGCGCTTATTAATACCGTTGAGAGGGTATTTGAACGTTGTAACAATAATATGTGTCTTGATTGAATATATGTAAAGTGATGGTCTAGAAAAGAATCCAGAGCAGGAAGCTTGCGTGCAGTCGATTAACCTTAAGGCACGTAAGCCTTATCTAATCTATAGGACCCATATTCGTAGGTGCGGTTCAATTGAACCTTGTACGACCGGGTCATTTAGTCAACTATTCTAATACGTAATAACGCCAGCGATACTTTTCCGGTATTAAATCCCGGCCGCTAAAATAAAACACCATTATCCTGAATAGATCGACTAATATATATATATAAATACCCTTATTTCTTTCTAGGCCTTAAATTCCTTTCATAAGATAGTACTATAGTAGCGATCGGAGTCTTTAGTATAAATTCTATTATTACCACTTTATTATCTTTAAAATAAACCTTCCTTCCCTTTTTAGCTTTAACTTTTAATAAACTACTTAAATGCTCCTAATATTCTACAATTAATTCTCAAATATTACCTATTACTCGCTTAGGGAGCTATTTATTCCAATCGTAACTATAACTAATCATTTTACTAAATATCTCTATCTACTATGTTTCTTATCTTCTACGTAGTTTAAAATTACGTCCATCTCGTACTCCCCTTCGTCGTCAGAATCCTTCTAACTATCTTCAATTAGGCTAGGAGGTAGTTATACCCGCTAGAAAGGATCTCTATTGTTAAGAGCCTATTTGAAATAAACTACCGAAATAATAGGGTGGACAACTATTTCGGGCGGTACATCCAATTAGTATACTAAATTTCTAATATATTTGCCGATTATAAATAGATTAGCTTATTATTAGGAGAATTTCCTAAATAGGCGTTTTAGTAAGTAATATCTTTTATATAATTTGAAAAATATTTTATCCCTTACCGAAAAGGAGGTTTACTAATAATTACTATTGTATTACTTCTTTACCTTAACGGTAGTAAATATTATTATTAATTATACGTCTTCTTTTAAATTATCTTTTAAAGTTTAATATTATTCGAATTTATTAAAGATATCTTTCTTTACAATTAAATCTAATAGGCTAAGTAGTTTGAAATTAAATAATTATTCGTATAGGGACAATTTAATAGGGTTTAAATATATACTATTTATATTCTATTAGAGGTTGGAAAGTATCTCTACCCAATTAAATTTTAACGGTTTATAGTAATAGAAATAGATAACGATTTCTATATTTTAATTTCTATATTCTACTATACTATTACTTTAGGGGTGATATATAGTAATTATTGAAAGTTTAATACCTAATATAATCTATATACCTTTCTGTATTTTCAATATAAATTTCCGGTCTCGATTAGAAATAATACCCTACGGGAATCCCTAATTACCCAAAATCAATTCCTTAATTAAAACTTTACCCTAATTTTCAACTATATATATATATATAGTAGCTTAGGATGAAGCAATATCTCTTAAACGTATAATATAATACTAGTATAAAGGTAATAAAGAAATTAAAACTGGGTAGGTGCTATAGTATACCCGACGCCAGTACCTTATGTAAGTCGGTAATAAAGTTTAATACTATAATTCTTATAAATAAAATATATTTAGAATTTATAGACTAGTATTCTCCGGCGGTAGCCTCTCTATCTGTACGGTTGAATTAATATATTAGGTAATATTAAACGTAGTCCTTAATTATTTATATTTTCCGGATTATAGTATACTCCTTAAGGTCGTATATTATTCAATCTCTTCTAAAATAGTACTTTTCGTTATATATAACATTTAGAATAGTTACAACTATACTCTTCGGTATATAAAATCGCCTTATTTTATCTACTAGGTTAATACTATATAATAATTTATTTACGATTTTAAATAGGTACCCAACATAAAAAGTAACGCTATCGGCGTCGGTAACACTTAGGTAGCTTCGTAAATCCGTTATAATAGGTCCAAACTTAATATTCATTTTATATCTCTTAATAAATCTCTTTCTAATATCTACCGTTATTTACGCCTCCGCCTTATAAAGTAAATTTGATCTACCTAAATTTAATCTAATATAAGCACTTCGTCCGATCGACCCTAATTATCCCCCTTCGCTGGTAATTTATTCAAAGTATCTAAGATAAAATTAAATTTGCCTGCAATATAATGTATTATAAAGTTGTATTACGATAAATATATAAAAGCATTAATAAACTAACGATTTCCTTAATTAATTAAAGAAGTATTGAAGACGGTTTATTCGTATATACCCTTAATAGCTATATAATTAGTTAAAATAATAATAGGTTAATTATATAAATAGATTAAAGTACGTAGCCGCTTAACTACCTATATAAAATAAATAATTTCTATTTCGGAAGGGCTATATTATATCTTAACCTTACTAAAAGCTTTATTTAAGAATATAATAAGTAGAATTTAATTTGCTAGAATAAATTTCCTAGGGCCCTAAGCGTAGCCTTCTCCCAAATAATATATTATTACGCTATATCCTCGCTCTAATAATCCATCGATTTATAAAAAGGCTTACTTATCTAAATCTAAATTATATAATTTTACATCATTATAAATAACCTTCTAAATAACTTAAAATATTTGCTTCTCAACGTCTATGGAAATATATAATATCTTTAAATAATAATTCGCTCTCTTCACTAAATTACTTACAATAATAGCGCCTATCTTACGACCTTCTACTAATAAAATAACCTTCCTCTCTTAAAATAGTTCGGATAATTTAGTATAATATAGTATAAAATAACGGATAAACCCCGATACACCTATATATCTCTCTAATAATTTCAAAGTATCGGGAAATTCTATTTTCCGGAATACAACTATTCTCTCTCTTCCGTAATTAATAATTCTAGAATATCTACCTTAAAACTTAATAATTCGATATTAGGGTATATCATATAAAAGCTTTTTTGGGATAAAGCGATATTCTTTAACGTAAATATATCGAGTATCTACTTTAAATATTTAACGTAATCCTTTATTATATTAGAAAAAATAATATTATTATTAATAAAGGCGCGATAGAAATCAAAAAAGGCAGCCAATAATTAATCTATAAACCTTTATATATAAATAAGGGAATTTTAATATCCTATAAAAAAAATATTTAACTATTCTAATCTATAAGGACTAATTAAGGTAAATTAATTCTAATACTATAGCCAAATACTAAATTAATAAAAGAAAGTTATAGCATCTATAATAATAATAAAACCCTTCCCTCGAAGTAATATAATAACTTCGAATTACAAAAATAAAAAGTAATTATCCGGGACTATAACTTTATTAAATACTCGGAAATCAATTACAACTCTTCCTTTCTACTATCCTTTTATAATATATTAAACTATAAAAATTAAATAAGTAAATAACGTAAAGTAATTAACCCAATCCATCTTTCCTTATTCGTATAAGGCGCTAAAGATTTAATTTAATACTTTTCAATCTTTCTTACTCAATAAATAAAACTAAATTCGAATACGCTAATTCTACTAACCTTCTATTAATAATATACGTATTATATCCTCCTCTTTTATTGAAATAATACATCCTTCTTCCTATAATAACAAATACTTATCAATAATACCTTCGATTTTAATTACTAATATCGGGTCTTAGGCGTAAATATAAATACCTCGGTCCGTAATCTTTTCGGGTAAATTATTAAAAATTTTGAATCCGAACATCGAATACTTTTCCGCACCGGCCTTTAACGGCAGTATTATCGTATAAATAATACCGTCGGCTTCCTTAATAACTTCGAAAACTATATCCTCATCCTCTACCGCGAATTCTACAAGTATTTCCTCATCTATTATATTATTAATATAATTATAATTACTAAGGGTTAACTAAACGCTAGGAATAGGAAATTCATTATTCCAGCTAATCTCATCTATCACATTAAAAACTCTAATTATTGGGACTTCGAACTTATAATTAAACAAAATCTCAATTTACTTAGCCACTAAATTTACAACTATCCTTTCTAAAGGAACTAAATATCCGCTATTGATAGCTTTAGTAATACTTCCGACGTAAAACCTTTTAAAAATAATTAAGACTCCGTCAATAATATGACTAATAAATATTACTATTAAAATTTTCGTATTTATTATTACATTAATTATAGCAACGTATTTTAAATTTAGTATAAAAGTCCTATCTTTAGGAAAGGGCTAATATTAAATTAGAATATACCCGGATTATCCGGGTAAAATAGTAATCTTTTTTACAGTAACGACCTTATATAAGTATAATTTAAAATTTACTTAAATAACAAAATCGATCTAAAAGTTATCAAAATTTTAGAAAGTAATAGTTTTTAATTTATGTTCAATATTAACTCTATACGAATATAAAAAATTATTCCCGAATAGTATATTTAATTCTAATTCATTTATTACCTATACTCCCTTTATAAACTTTATTAAAATAGGATTACTATTCTTATTATACCCTTCAAAATAAATTTTAAATATAACCTATTTTAAAATATTAATAAACCTCCCCCCTATACTTTTCACCTTCGTTTACCGGAATTTAATAATATACTCTAATATCCGGAAAAAATATCTTCCGATTAAAATTCTTTTAATACCGGAATCTATATATACTTTTATCGCATTACCCTTAAATAAATACCTAGCGTTAACACATATATAAATATATCCAGAAATAAGGCTATTATTAATATCTATTATAGTAATTATATAACTAACTTTACGGATTTTAATTAGGGCCGTAATTTTAATAGGAGCCGAAGTAAATCTAGGAATAGGACTTAACTCTTACCCCTTCAAACAACCTTCCCTAACTAATTAATATTTTTTTCAAATATTAAAATAAAATATTATATAAAACGCATCGCTTCTTACAATAGCCGTATATATATTACTCAAACGCTAATAATAATAGGATTCTAAATCTCTCTACCTTAAAAACGGAGGGAAATTCGCAACGCCTCTTATAATTTTTCGTTCAATTTTTAATCTTAAAGCATTTCGAACATTTATAGCATTTAATCGAAATTTCCAATACTATATATACTCCTACGTTATTAAATATCTCTAAATCTAAACTATCCACAAAGGCAGATTCTTTAACATAATAAACCTTATCGTATACCTTATAATTATAATTCAAATCCCAATTACAACCTTATTCGCAATTTTAATCGTAATATTAATTACAACTACAATCTCGGTTATAGCCGCAATTACAATCGCAACTACAATATCGGCTTTAATCGCAACTTTAATTATAATATTAATCGCAATTTCGATCACAACTCCGATCCCAATCGTAACTCGAACGGATTCGGAAATCGGATATCGTATTAGAATTAAAATGTAATCGGTTATAGCTCGAATCTAATCTAACGGCAGCTAGTAATACTACCCTAAATTTAGTAATAAACTACATATAGCTAACCAATATATCTTCCTCGGCGGGGGCTCTCAAGAACTATTTAATACGAGGGTCTATAGTAAACCAAATTTATATTATTACTCTGTACTAATTTTTATTATCCTTAATTAAAATACCTATTACTTTAATAAAACGCATTTACCGCCATACAAAGTACGTAAAGGCTCCTTCATTATTATTAATATCCCTTAAATATATATATCCCTTTATAAGTTTTAAAGTAGTAATAATTAAGTTAGGGGTAAATTTAGTAACGAACCAATTAAATAATTTATATATACCCTCATTTTTCTATTCGAAGTTAATTTCACTCTCGATTTTAATAATCTACTAAATTCGAACTATCCCAACTAAATATATATAACATAAATAAGTTACCTAGTTATCCTACTTCCAAATTAATATTAATATATGTTTAATATAAAGAATAAAATTTATTTGCGAAAGGTATAAACGTCTATATATTTAATATACTTCCCGTCGGTTATAATACCCTACTCTTTAAAATTATTTCTATCGGAATCGAAAGTTCTAATATCTTTACACTTAATTTTATTAAAATTTTTATTATCATCGTCGTAACTATATCCGCAGTATTTATTATTAAAATTTTTATTCACTCCTCCACCTTACCCAAGTAAGTAGCCGCCTATATTCCTATAACCTCCTCCCCCGTCGGATAGAGAACTAAGAGGGCCACCTCCTCCTCTACGATAAAACGGGCTATTATCACCGTATGTAGTATCAACGTCGCTTAATATTTATTCAATAGGAATATCAGCGTTAATAATAATAAATTTAGTAGGTAAATTAATAAATAAAATATTAAGCTTAAAGCTAGGGCCCCGGAATTAATAAAATATCTAGGCCTTAATAAGCACTAATACCGAAATACCTCTAGGATTAACTTAAAAAGTTACAACTTAAAAGCTTATAATTTAAAGAAGTACGGAATAAATACGGGTTAAATTAATTATTACCCTCAAATCCAGTAGTATTATAACTATTCAGGGCTTAAAAATCTTTTCGGCATCCAAATTGAATTTAGTAAATAAAGTATATTCTTAAAAAGGGTTTATAAGAGAAAGTACTCCTCAATATAAAATAATTTCCCATACCTCTTCTACTATACTATATAGATTTAACTTAGGTAACTCGCTTAAAAAAGTTTTAGCAAGATAATTATATATTTCGCTTTCAAATAGTATACCGAATACAATATTTACCTTATTAATTAATATTCTAACCAATTATTTAATCAGTATTTGAAAACTTTTACCGTCCTCTAGCCAAATTCAAATAGGATTAAAAAGGGTATATAGGTTATTACAAAGCATTGTAAACACTTTATTACGTAGTTCCTTAATTATTTTAATACGGATAATATTAATTTAATTAATTATATTCTCTATAATAACCTTAGCTATTTCCTTTTACTAATTAATTATTTTTTAATTATATTATCTAGAATTACTTCAAAATACTTCTTCTAATTATCAACCTATTTATTCAAGGAAATTTGAAAATCGTTATTAATATTACAACGCTATAAATAATATACCACTTCATTTTACCTATTTCAAAAATTTATTATCTCTCTGATTTTAATTAACTACCCAGCGAATATATCATTAATCTTCTCCAACTAATTAATTAATAAGTTATCGATTTTCTTACGGTCCTTTTCCAATAAATTTTGAAATTTAACTAATTGCAAGGTAATTTCATCAAATAAAGCATCGATTTACCTATCGAATTTAGTATCGAAATATTCAATAGATTCCTTATTATTGCCGAATTTACTTAATCTCGCTAGGAGGGGCTTATCTAAATTGCTACAGGGCAGACTCATAATTCTAAATTCGCAATCTATTCTAATTTGCACCTCGGGGGCCTTACCTATTAACATTTCCTAATGTAAGTAACTTATAGAGGGATAACGGATTTCGCAACGAAGATTTGCAACCGGCAGAATATAAATATCAATAGCTAACAATTAACCTCGAAGTTCGGTAGCCGTAGTAAGGTAAAATTCATCTATTATATTAAATCGGTAAAAATTAACTTCACTCTCAATATACTCTACATCGGCTTATACTTCCCTTATAATTTTATCTTAAATATTCAAGATATCCGCTAGGCTATTATAATATCGAGATCATTAAATAAATAGAGGATTAAATCCCGCTTCAAAAGTAGGTAAAATATTTCGAAAGCCTAACACAGGGTCGTCGGATTCAACGAATAAGCTAAATATAATAAGTAACTAAAATACGCTAAATAAATACAAATTTAAATATAGTCTTACAACAACAACCAATATTAAAAGTAAAAAAGACACGTAATTAAAAATCGGATAAGAAAAATACTACTACGTACCCAAATTCGGCAATAGAAAAAACCTTTAATATCTAAAAATCTTACAACCGCTAAAATCCAAATAATAATATATAAATACCCAAACGTATTATATAGGGTAGAGTAGGGTATATAAGCGACTTCACAATTACCCAAACTCGTCGCATTATCAAAATAATTCTCTACAACTACCTAAATTCGCTATAGAGAGAAAAAAGTAAGGATAGTTAGTAAAGTCGCGAAAATACCCAAATTCATCTCACGTACCTATAAATACTTCCTACCTTCGTTAATAAAAAGAAACAATTTTGTTATCGCTATTAAAACATTACCTAGGGCCTTCTCGAGGCCTATCGGCGGGGATGATTTAGTATAGTTCAAGTCAAGCAATTAAAGTTGCAACTACCATTTAATACCGTTGAAAAGGTATTTAAACGTTGTAATAATAATATATATCTTAATTAAATATATATAAAGTAATAGTCTAGAAAAGAATCCAGAGCAGGAAGCTTACATACAATCGATTAACCTTAAAACACGCAAGCCTTATCTAATCTACAGGACCCACATTCGTAGGTGCGGTTCAATTGAACCTTGTACGACCGGGTCATCTAGTCAGCTGTTCTGACACGTGATGACGCCAGCGATACCTTTCCGGTATCACTTATCTTAGCTTATTTTAAATACAATTGTCCTATTAGGATTAAGACGGATACTTCGGACGGTATAGTAGCTAGAATATTATTATAAGAAAACAATAGAGATTGGAAATTAATTACGTTCTTCTTTAAAATAATATATAACGTAGAATATAATTACTCTATCTATAATAAAGAATTAATAATTATAATTAAAGCCTTATAGTATTAGCGAACGGAATTAGTCGGTTTATAAATTCTATTTCTAATAATGATAGACTATAAAGTACTAAAGTATTTTAGTACGAAATATCTATTAAATTTACGATAAGTTGGGTGGGCCGAGTTCCTAACTTAATATTATTTTTTGATAATATACTAACCTAGGAAAGATAATAGGGTTACAGACGTATTGTCCCGAAAATTCGAGGATTTAAAGATTTAAAAAGCGAAGTAGGAAGCCTATTAAACAATTTGTATTTTTTAAACCTTCGACAATAGTGCAATAATTTATATAGATAACCTCCCGTTTAGATTAAGCGTTACTTATTAAATACTCTTAATTATTACAATAATCAATACTATAATTATAAAACCTCAATTTGTCGGTACGGATAACGTTTGAAAGTACGCTATTAGAGGGGTATATTTTAATAGACCGGTTATTATTTAAAAATAAATCTATCCCGACTTAAAAATCTATTAAAATATAATTCGCTAAGGAGAAAACGGTTATTAATTAATTGCGTAAGATAAATTACTAACTTACTATAGAAAATTGGTAGTACCTTTAAATATATTACAAACTAGAGTAATTTAAGAATTGTATTTTAGAATTATAATTATATACTTAAATTATAATAAAACTAGAAGGCTAATAGCCGCTTAATATTGGTAGCTAGGAATAATGAGAAATATCGATCAATTTATTACTAATTATTTAATATACTATACTTCGAAGGTTCTATATAATAAGATTTTTAGAGAATTATACCCTATCCTACCACCCGATAGAATTTAGTATAGTTTAGTAATAGATTTCAAATCGATATTGAAGGACCGATATAGATTCGATAATATATTAGTAATAATCGACCGGTTAAATAAAATAATCTGGATTATTTTATATTATATAACAATTATTATCTAGGAAGTGGTAAGGATATATTACAAGGGTTCGTATAGAATATACGGCCTACCCTAGGAAGTGATTTCGGATTGTAAGCTTTAATTTATTTCCGATTTTATAACTGAGTTGGTTAGAATCTTTAATATTAAGTAGAAATTGGCTTCCTTAGGATATAATTAGATTGCTAGGCAAATTGAAACTATGAACGAGTATTTAGATTAATAATTAAAGTTATTTATTAATTATTTTTAAAATAATTAGTTTGAAGTTATTCTAATTATAGATGCGGTATAAATAGGTATACTATATAATAGTTTGGGCGGTATATAATTATATGAAGTATTAAAAGGTTATCTAATACCGGGGATATTCGATTAGGAGGCCCGAACTAATTTAAATAGGGTACGCCTTTCATTAAAGGAATGGTTGAATTACAAAGAAGCCTAAAATGTAATTTAAAAAATATAAGGTTATACTACTAAAGTAAGGGAATTAATAGTAAAGGTATGAAAAAAAATAGTAGAATAAGTAAATTAATATTACTATATCCCGGATTTCGGTAAAGGCAATAAAATATTCATTATTAAATATAACGAACTCTCTAACTAATTAAATTGGAAATTCGATTTTCTTTTAATAAGTAGGTAATTTATTATTAAAGAGAAATACAACTATTTATATCAATTTAATATACTAGAAGGTTAGAGGGGTACTAATATTTTCTATATAGATTATTTTTAGAAATTTCCTAATAATCCTTTATT
Organism: Neurospora discreta FGSC 8579; assembly: GCA_009805215.1. Lineage (NCBI taxonomy): Eukaryota > Fungi > Ascomycota > Sordariomycetes > Sordariales > Sordariaceae > Neurospora > Neurospora discreta. The sequence goes on along the minus strand of RANX01000073.1, from coordinate 15,848 downwards.
AGGGTAATAAATAAGAGAATCAGGAGGCGAATACGTTGGTAAGGATATTGAATAGGAAGTAGAGAAGGTATTAATATCGAAAGTTTATTATAGAAGGTTTCATTATTAAGTAGATTAGAGGGGTTGCGACCCGGATTTAAAATAACATAACGTATAGAATTTTAAGAATTTAGTACGTTTATTATAAGTTTTCTACGAAGAATACCTTAATTAATCCGGCCCCCTAAAACGATTAGAGATATAATTGAAAGTAGTAAAAATAGAGACTTTTAATAAAACTTGTAAGGATAATAACGTTCTTATAAGGAGGGGTAGTTGGATTACGAAGAGGAATATTAGTATAAGGAAATAATTAGGAGGGAGAGAACTTTCGAAGAGGAGTATTTAAATATAGTATAGGGTAGGTTAATTTAATATACTGCAGTAGACGGTTAGCGTAGTTAGTAATAGCGCGAAGGTTTAGAATTGACTGATTAATTAAATACCCGAAGATACCCCCCTTCTATTTGGAAAACAATTGTATTCGAATTAAAGTAATAGCGATTTTTTTATATTTTTTATAATTAGTTAGTTAATAGGAAGGGGATTTACTTTATATATATTGATACATAATGAGTTTTTTTTACGATTCGGGACGAGTTTTTTTGTACGGGAGGGGTAATGTTACGGTACTAGCGGGTAGATTCTAGCCTCCCTAATAATTTAGTGTTGGGTGCTATAGGCACGTGACTGTGCGTACCGGCTATTTAGGTTTGGGGTTAAAACCTTAGATGCGGGGCGCGCCTTTGCACGTTTCCTTCTTTCTTTCCCCATTTTATGATTCTACAATAGACCTGGGAATCAACGTATTTAGCTTGTCTCTCGTAACTACATCGCTCGTGACACTAATAATTCTTTAGGATAAGGCGGTTATTATTAGTATTAATTTCAAGGTCGTAAATAACCTTTATCGCTATAAAACAGTATTAAATTGGTCTCGTAATATATCTAATCTCAGCTGTGCCGTAAAACAGCCTAATATTACATTCAACGACGTTATTATTACTATTAATAACCAATTGGGTACCGTATTTGAAATTAAGTGGTTTAACCGTAATAGATCTACGAAGTCTGCCTTTACATACCTCTAAAATTGTAAACTCTACTACTTCTTTAAAGGGTTAGCTTTCCTTCGTAGTCTATTGAGTCGTCTATACCTATTATTACCTTATTACAGGTAGCGGTAAAACCAAAATCAAACTCGTAATATTTAGTTAATCTAATTCTTATTCTAATTCTTACTTCGTAAAAGTATAGTCCGGTATAAGGTCTTCTTTATTAAAGTTCTCGAAATCGACTAAATCGCCTTATCGTTACTAATCTTCCTCCTCTTACTCTATTAATCGCATTAATTCCTTACGGTATTAAATCAAATAAATTTCATTCGGTCAAGAAGGTGGGGAAGGCTATATCGAAGCGATCTCTCCCAATACTAATATTACCTTTAGTATTAGATAATCCAAGTTGGGGTAGAAGGGTATGAATAGTACCTTCTTTTACTAATCTTTATTGTTATTAATATTCTAGTTAGGAATTAGTTAACTTAGGAGTTAATTAGGGATAGCCAATATAAACCAATCGCAGTAACCCAAACGGTTACACCGCTATTTACCACTTTTTTAATCTCTTAAATAAATTAATCCAAAAAGAATACTCTACAAGGGATAGCTTTAATTGTTAGATCCTTTAACTTATCATTATCTTTAATAAATTTAACTATATTAGTACGAATAATTGCACTAATTTCTAGATCCTAAATCTAGTAGATTCTACTATAATTATTATTATAACTTATAGATTTACTACGGCGGGCGCATTCTTAAAATTTATCTCTTTTAATATACTTGTTTAGTTTAATAAAATAATACGCCGTATAAAAAAGGCTCTAAGGTAGTCAAAATAAAATTTGATCTAATCTATTAGAAAATTAGAGATCCCCTATATAAATACTTTATAAAGAATTTTATTATCTAAGTTAAATTTCGTTAATATAATGTTAAATATTATTACAACCAATTAAACTACGAGTAACTATAGATATTTCAATATACTTAGGTTAAATATTAATACTCTAACCCTAATTATAATAGTATAGCCGGCTTATTCAAACTTACTATTTATCTATAGTAAATATATTAGGGTTTTATATAATTAAACCCCTTTATTATAAGCCTAATCCACTAATTTACTATTCTAGAACTCTATTATATTAAAGCTAAATTTAGGACTTTTATCGAGGCTAATAAATTTAATTTTAAATCTAATCTATAATTTAATCTATTTCTTAGATTGCGTAACGATAATATAAGCATCTCCCTTATTAGTATAGAACTTTACCTAATAGTAATTAGATATATTGTAAATAAAATATACTACGTATCGAATTCCTATATAGCCCGGCTTATTATATAAAATTATATCGACTTATATAAATTGAAACAGGGTCGATGTAATTAAGTAAATACCTTTAGGGATATAATTGATTGCCTTCGAATATAAATATACATCGTAAGTATAATTATTAACGTCATTAAATTTAATACCCGCTTATTCGCAAACTTTACGAACCTAATCCTTACCTACGTACATCATCCTCTTATATATCGTTATATAATTAATTAAAATAAACATTATACACTATAGCGTAATAATTATTGAATCGAAATTATTCAATTAAAATACTGGTAAGGTTACTAAATTATTAATAAGTCTATATTAAATAAATACTTTACTAACCAACGAAATTTCATTCGTCTTTATATTCTATTCTATATTATAGTTAAGGATAGCTTAAATTAATGAAAGGTTAGCCGGTATAAATAGGTCGAATATAATATTAGGAATATAAATTCTAACATTAATATTTATTATTATTAATATTATTAACTCAGTAATACCGATATAATATACGTAAATTATAATATTATTACTAATAATATATTCTAAGGGATGAGCTAAAGGATATAGTTTAATAAACTACTTCTAGTAATTGAAAATATACAAACTATAACCAAAGTTATAAATTACTAAACTCTTAATTAGGTTATCTATATTATATTGTACTTTAAAAGCCTATTAAATCTGCAATAAAATTATAGTTCGAATATTATAATTGATATAAATTAGAATATTTTAAATAAATCGATTCAACGCTAGATACTCTATAGATCGATTTCGCTATAGGCTCTAATAAAAACCTAGGTTACTACTAAGGGAAGCGAGGTTGAAATTAACATTAAAGTTAGCGCCGTTAAATAATAAGGCCGAACCAATAGTAGCGGGGTTAGCTAACGTATTATTAATATTTCCCAATATAATAATAATACCTATATTATATTTACGAACCTCCTCCTTATCAAGCTATATATTAAATGCTTTATCGGATTTATACTACTAATAAATAGTAATCTTACTTAAACAATAGCGGCTATAAATATAATAAATATAATCCTTCTAAATAGTATTATTACAAGTAGGATAAATAAACTTATTCTTATTCTTCTTACTTCTACCAAAAATACCACTATTATTATTACCATTATTAGTACTAAACTTATTAAAGTCCTTATCTACCTTACTAATAGTAGTTTTAATTTAAATAATCAAATAAAATTAATAGGCTTCCGAATTACTAAAAGTAAATAAATAAACTAACAACTTATTAGTATTAAGGATATTCTTAATTATATCGTTAGCCCACAACTTAACGTTAGTAGGATAATTACATTTAACTATATTGTAAAAGTTAAAATACTCGACAGTATCGTCGATAACTAGGCTACTATCAGCAACTCGTCTACGGGCGAATTTATATTAATTTAAAAAATTAACTATAAAATTAAAACCGGAATAATAAAATCCTTAATACTATTCAAGAATTTCACTACATACCTCATTAATAACTTTACTAATCGTAATCTTAGTAAAATTAAAGAAATACTTAGGGTCCCTATTAAATTAGTCCTAACCGTTAATATAAAGAGTAGTCAAAACCTTATCGTCCTTAAAGGTAATATTAATAATTTTAAATGTGTAAATGTAACCAAACTTCTACTTCTTATACTCGTTGGGCTTATCTTCCTTACTAAGTTCGGCTATAGTCTTATAAACGTAATCGTCGACCTTAGCGAATTCGAATTCGATACACAAAGCGCACTCCCAATTATCAATATTATTTTCGCTACGAAGAACAATAAGCGATCCGCTATCGATAGTAGGAACTATAATTGTAATTGTTTGTGTAACGAATCGAAGGTCGGTTGCGAGTAGAGGGTTACAACAATATGTTAACTCCCAGGATAACCAATAGATCTCTTATCGGGTTGATCGATCGGTTAATCAATTACAATAGCTTTAAAAGGCTTATAACCTGTGCGACGCACAAGGCAACGAAATAAAGCAATTGATGTGTATATTGAGTTGCTGGAAAGAGAAAGAATCTGTAGGGAGGTCTGGAGGGCTAAAAACTAGCGAGGGGAGGCCGTGCATGGGTATGGGTAAATGGCCCAGAGTGCACGTGCCTCTAACAATATATAGTTTTATGTTGGCGTATTTCTACGATACTTATGAATATTCTTAAATTTAATGTAGTATATAGCCTAAAATTGATAAATGATTATAATAACCCTAATTGGATAAGGGCGGGTCGTTACGAATAATATACAATATATAGCTTGATATTAGCGTATCTCTAAAGTATTTATTAATATTTTTATATTTAACGTAGTATATAGTTTTATATTAGCGTATCTGTAAAATGTTCATTAATATTCTTGAATTCAATGTAATATATAGCTCTATATCGGCGGTTAACTATAATACCCTAAATTTAGTATCGGCGGCTAATATCCTTGACCTGAATCGGTTAGTGGAGACGCCTCCTATTTATTAGTATTAGGATATAAACGCCCCCGATACCTCACTAGATATTGCTTTGAAGTATTATACCGGTTAATATAAGTGTACGCTTCAATAAATATTAATATCAGAATATAATAGGGTCGATATTAAATTATTTATATCATGAAGGTTCCAAGAATAGAATTTATGAAAGGAAGGGCAGTATCAAAAGGTTAAAGGGCGATTGCTAGGAAAGGGATATAATAACGCTATGCCGCTCTATCCGTTTTACTGAATTTATACCTAAATATGTTATAACGAACGTATTATGAATATGCTTCGTAAGAAAGATAATCCGGCGCCGCGCCGGGGCAATATAATAATTTAGGATTTTGATATATCTAATAATAAGGTAATAGAGTCTACGTTAATATAGAAAAGGTTTAATAGAATTTAGGTTATTCTAACCGGTAACTATTAATATATCTTTGAATTAGGGAATCCCTCCCTGTACCTACCCTATTCCCTATATGTACCTAGTCCTACTAGATGATAGTTGATATATAATATCGGTCGTTTTTGTTGGTAATCTTGAGTGTTTTGATATCTCCGGATGTAGTATCAGATAGCCATCCCTACCCAATATTTTAAAGCGGGTGTTGTAGTAATCTATTAAACTTTTTCTAGTATCAAATATATGATGGATTAGAAGTATTCTAAATACTAATTTTTGATTAAATGAGTAGTGTAGAGGGGGTGTAAATAATTGTGTGAAAACGTGTATTTGAAAGACGTAATTTAGTGGGTAAAAATGGGGTTTTTAATGTTACGTGTTATCTAGTTGTAGTTCCAATTTTCTAGGTGGGACTGGGTATATATAGGGAATGGGGTGGGTGCGGGGAGGGATTTCTTTAGATAAACCCCTAACTCGCCGTCCCCTACGTGTGGCCACGACTGTAGTCACCTTAGCCTACCTTTCGTCTACGTTCCTAACATACTTATAGCTACTACCTGTAATTTCCTATAGTAATTATTATTTAATTCGTAGGAGCCGAGCTTATAGACCTATAAAAGAAAGTTAAAGATTTTATTATACGGTTATAATAAGGGAATCCCTCCCCGCACCCACCCCATTCCCTACATGTACCTAGTCCTACTAGATGACAGCTGACATATAATACCGGTCGTTTTTGCTGGTAATCTCAAGTTTTTGATGTCTCTAGATATAGTACAAACCAGCCATCCCTACCCAACTTCTCAAAGTAAATATTATAGTAATTTATTAATGCTTTTTATAGTATTGNGAATTGCCGTGTGAAAAAGCGTGAAAAAAACGAATAAGTTAAAAGGGATGTTACGTGCATTTGAAAGACGGAATTTAGCGGGTAAAAACGGGGTTTTCAATGTCAAGCGTCATCCAACTGTAGTTCCAGTTTTCTAAGTGGGACTGGGTACATGTAGGGAATAGGGTGGGTGGGTGCGGGGAGGGATTCCCTATAATAAGTTATAGATTTTTACTAAATAATGGTATTTATCTTAGTATGAAATTAAAAGCGTTTTATAAACCGTAAGAGATAACCGGCAGAATATTCAAGGAAGGGGATAAAATTTGATTAAATTTTAAGAACTTTAGAATTGAATACTTGAAAAAGAAATTGAAATTAGGTATAGATCCAATATATGCGTTTAAGAATTCTTAGCTTATATAAAATAGAATCTAATAATTTCATTATTAGGGTCTTTAATAAATTTTAGATAAGTCCCTTATAACATTTTCGAAACGATCCTTTATTAGGATAAGTCGTTACTAACTCTTGATCCTTAACTTTTATAGTTAATAATGAAAGGGAATATGTTATGGAAACGTTTTTATATTATGAGATGAATAAGGGGAATAGAGAAGTATTGGTAAAATAGGTAAGATAGATGGACGAGATTTAGGAATTATTACAATTAATAATTGATATTATAGTATCAAATTGCTTTAAAGCTAAATACGGCGTAACTATTTCTAATCATGCCTTGATGGAATACTTTATTATAGAATATATGAAATAAGAGTATTAATAGAAAAGTGAGGAGGGGAGTGGTATTAATATTAAATTCTTTTATTTTTTTAAACCTTACGGCTATAATTATCTCCCGACTTTACTGCATTGAGTTTAACCTTTGAATTTGGTACTTTTTCCTAAATTGTAGATTATTTTTAAGAAGAGGGCGTTGCTAATGGAGGGGAGGGGGAGAGGGGGGACGCTACTTTGGTATAATAGAGAAGTTTATAAAAATGGTCTTTCCTTGGCCGAAGCCGGATATAGCTGACGAAGATAGTGAACCGCCTATTACTCTAATTAAGTGAAATTTGAAGTGATTAAGTACCGAAGATTATTATAATTATTTTTATAGAGAATATATATATGTATATACTTGATATTCTTCAATATCAGGCTAATATTACATAGTTTATTTAATAGTAGAGGCCTCGCCGGCCCTTTGCACCTTCTTAGCTAGCCCTAATCCTAACCCCATCCGAGGACTTTAGGGTTAAAGGCGTTGTTGTGATTTTTCTTCTTTCTTTTCTTTTTTTCCCCTTCTTTTACCTTTTCTTAATAATCAGAGTGTGCACTACAATATAAATGATATCAAAATAATTACCTTTTGCTTCTTATTATTTTAATACCCTTTATATTTTGGTATATCTAACGGTTGAGGAGTAATTTCAATTGCAAAGGAAAAAGTAGTTTTTTGCAATTGAAAGTACGGGCTTCGAGTTTAGTTCAATATCCAAATTTCCTCTTTAGGATAGAAAGTTCCGCGATTGATAGTATTCGGATCGCTAAAGGTAGAACCGCCGCTCCTTCCTCGCTTCGAGGTAGGCCTATAACACTGCGACCTCTAGTGTGGATTTCTGCTACAACTTTTGCGCCCGACTACGAATCGGTGAAGGAATGGGCGTTTCAGTTCAAAAGAAAAAAAAAAAGGGAGAAAGGAAAATTGGTATTAAGGTTTCTGAATAGAAGGGGGGATAGAGAAAGAGAGGTAAGAGTAATAGACCTGTTGGTAAATACCTTCTTACATAAGTCGGCAATATTTCCTTCAAATCTTTACATATTAAATCAAATTCTCTCTTACCACCGGTCTAACTACTGTACCTATCGCCGTATTTTAAGTAGCAATTGTACGTAAGGTAAAAGGTAATACCCGGTTGTATCATTTACTATTATTATATTGATTAATATATATAGTATCATGAAGTATCATGAAGTTGGATTCTTCTATTTTTCGGTATATAACATAAGAGATAGTAGATTTCTCATAATTAGATTATAACCCAGGGGTTAGTGATGGATTAATAGCGGAGTAGAGACTTTAGGAAAATAGTAATATAATAATAATAATAAAAATTTATATTATATTAGTACTTTTTTATAGGGTGCGAATTAGAGGGGCGAAGGGTAGTAGCGAAGGGAGGGGGGCGTATTCAGGTTTAGGGAAGGGGCGTTAAAGGGTTTGGCACTAATACAGAGGAGTAGTAGGAGGGAGGGCCAGAGGGCGAAACGTTAGGGCGAATGGAGGGGGGGCCGGTAAATAAAATATTTAAGCAGGTAGAAGCGGAGGTTAGTAGGCTACTATTAGTAGAGTGAGGGGTTTAGGGGTTGGAATATAGGGTTGGCAATGAAGGGAATCAGCGTATAATAAGGTACTTGAAAGTATTAGGGGGGTAAGAAGTAATAAATAAGTATCAAATAGAGAAGGGGATAATACTATTTACTTTAGAAAATCAAATTACTATTAGAGAAAAGAAGACAAGGAGGAGAAATTTGGAAAGCGAACGGCAAGGGTATTATATATACGGATTTAGGTAATACGGGCGCTAAAATCATTATTTACTGCTTATCATTACCTACCGCTTGTTATGGCCCAGTCAGACGGGTCACGACTTGGCAGAACGCATCACTAGTAACTATCGCCCGGATGCGATTAATATAATTGGTTGTAGATTAGATAAGAAAGAGTAGGCCGCAGCGGGTCTGGCTTAGGGAGCATATCTCCCATCACCAGCTACACGCAGAACTCTTACCTTTTATTTTATTCTTCAATTGTCTCTTACATTTTATTTTATTCTTCAATAGTAAATCCTATATTGAACGTTAATAACGCTGCAGCGATACCTCGCCCGTTACGTGCTCTCACACTATTTACGACTAATCTCTCTCTACCGGGGACGGTATCAAATATCTCACCTGAAAGAAGAGATTGAGGAAAAAGCTACGACGTAGCGACGTAGCGACCAACGACTAGAATTGACAACGGGAAACCACCATACCCACCTCGATAGCTCGCGACAATATTGAAGCAGCGCAATCGCGCCGCGTCCACTTCGACCCTAATATCTTAAGAAAATGTATACCTAAAGAGGGTAAGATTTCCCCCACCGAAATCCAATGTAAATCCCTTAATTCCAACGATTTCTATAGCCCCGATTATTAGGGCGGTACCTCTTATATAATCGATAATAAAAATAATAACAAATTCAATTGATTGGGTTTCGCTACTAAGGAGCTATATAAATACTATATAAACTATATTCAATCCATTATCCGTTACACCTACTACTTTATTTAATAAGGAAATCCCTACCTATAATTTCCAGGAATATTTCTATAGCCCTTTCGATTATATATATTGTAATAATAGTGCCTTTATATTTTTATATCATATACTCCTACAATAGTTCAAAGAAAAGGTAATACGAAAGCTAAATCCTTTAACGGCCCTGTAGCCTACAATTAATTCGTTATCCAATTTTCAAAATTTCCCGAAATTATGAGATAACCTCTCCACACGCACCCAAAACCTCCATATACGCACCTCCACCCAGGTGGCAGCTATCATATAAATTATATCATTTTAGCCGTAAAAATGGTGATTTGTAATGTCTCGAACTAGGTTAACCTAGGAAATACTATAATCTTTAGCGGGCAAACAAATCCAACAGCGCCAATCTGATAATACTCTCGTAGTATTGAGGATTATATTATTACTCTATTATACTCTAATACTTACATTTAATAGTTTAGAGCTTACGTCTAGCGGCTCAAAGAGCTTAGAGGAGGATAGTAATAACTCCCTCGCTATCTCCTTTACTATTTACTCCCTCGCCCTCATCTCCTAATATTTACCCAATTCGTTATCCTCATCTTAATTATTATTATTAACTACTTTAATACAATTATATACTTCATTTTAAATATTAGAATTCTTCCTACTAGGCCCCTTTTCGTATTAGGAATAGTTACGGCACGCTAAAGCTCGAATGGTATTTAGGTTACAAAATTTACCCTTTAACGTAATTAGTCGGATAGGCTTATGTAATATAACTAATATTAATAGTATTATAAGAATAGGTTCGTCGCCAAATAGACCCCTTTACTTACGTAGATAGCCTTTAGGCATTATTTTGGCAGTTGGTTTATATTTAAAGTATTTATCTACCGTATCTTAATATAAGAATTAATATAGGGAGTAACCGGATTATAGATCGTAATTATAATTTATACAACGTTAATATAGATACTAAAAGGGGTAATAAGCTACTTTAATCACTAGCGCTATCTTACCCTCTTTAAATTGTACTTCTATTTTATAAGTATAAGGGAGCTTATATTAAGATTTGAAACTAATTAAATAAAATTCGAAAGGGGTATTAGGGAATCCTAACTATATAAAGGGTAATATAGATTTAAATTTATAGTATTAGTAATTAATAAAATTAAATACCTATGTAAATAATTTATATAGATATTCCCCTATCTATGCGCGGTTAACCTACTTAATACATATATAGCTATTAGATGTTACCAATTTATTTATATAAATTTCATAACGGTAATCTATATATTGAAGGTAAGCTTTATATAGTTTAATTAAATTACTACGAATTAAAAGTCTATAGTTTTTAAGAGAGTTATTATTAGCTTCGTTTAGTAATATAGTTCTTTATCCCTAATTAAAGTAGTATATAGTACAATAGCTAGCCTATTCTTCCTTATAACGTAATAACGTCTCCTTAATTTATAAAACGATATCCTTTTACTTACGGTTAAATTAACGTTATAAAATAGATTAAATGTATTTGAAATCCGCTATATCCGATAAGTAAATTATATATTACTATATAAAGAATAGTATTAACTGTATATTAGTGACTTTACTTAGTAAGGGGTCTTTATTTAGGTTTAGTTTTAGTAATTATTAAAATTCGAGCGTAATATTATTGTAACTCTTCGAAATTGTTTTTATTATACTACTCTTCTACTTCCTAATCTTGGCTAGAGGGGGGAGAATTGCATATTTAATCCTTCTTAAAATAATTAATAACGTTACAATTAATATACTACACATATCGCTATTTTTATATATTAAGGAAGGTTTAGTCGATAGTGTAGGTAAGCTAGGGGTTGCTATTAATTATAGCGATTATTGGGTAAGGGATTTTAAATACGTCGGCTACGTCCCTAATTAACTAAATTAAAAAAGTAAATCCCTCTTCCTTTTCGTTATTAAGAACCATTTAAGTTATAGGTATAGAGGTTCTTTCTAATATAAGGACTATACTTTATATAAAGGGGAGGTGATAACGGTTGGTCTTATACATTACATTAAATAAAATAGTATATAAGAATTTTATTTATATTTAATATTAGTGGTTAATAAGCTAAAATATATAGTGTAATATATTATCCTCTTCGAATTCCTCGTATTTCAATACTAGATTACTATTTTAGTAATTATTGTAGATTCTTTTAATAAACGTTTAGGTATTATTCTAACCTCTTATAAATAGTAGTAATGATATTAATATATATTATTGAAGTCTTTATAAGTCTGAGGAATTTTAAGGTACTTCCTTCTTATTATAACGAAGATAATCCGTATTATAAAATCTTATTATAGAAGTAGGTTCTTTAAGAAGGTATTAGCTTTTAGGTTAACCTTATAATTATATACCTTTTAGCGAAATATAATGTAGCCTTCTAATCTCTGTAACAGGGTATAGTTTTAATATATTAAATCTATTACCCGGGTAGTCTAATTCTACCTAATAGCGTTCTTAACTTAGAGTACAAATTTAAATAGGTAATAATAGGTAGTCTTTCGTAATATAAAGCGCCGCTTTATATTAGGATTCCATATTAGTGGCGGGCGGGGGTCGGCGTAGTTGTAATAGTATATAATCTTAATAATAGAATTATTCTCTTTGTAACGTAGTTTATCGAACTTTTGGGTACGTTAGGTTATAATACTAAAACGATAGTAACGGTAAAAGGTAATAAAGTAGGCGAAAAGTTTATAGTAATTTTTAATAGTTATCAAGAAGAGGGGGTCATCCGTTGGTATAATCTATATTATATTACAATCGATAGAGATATTAGAGGCGAAGGTTTCGATTGAAGAGTTCAATACGTAATAAGGGCGTTTAATAGAAGGTATTTATAGCAATTAATTGATATAAAAATGAATTAAAAGTATTAATTTTATATATATTAGGGGTATTGTTGAGTATATATAGGTTATAGTATTGGCGCTAGCTAATGCAATTAGGTGTAAAATATTGGTGCAATTGGGTGTAAAGTGCTAGTGCAATTGGCCGTATAAAAAAGAGGGAGAAAAAACGATTAAGTTAGGGGAATATGAACGTATATCAAAAATACGAGATTTTGGCGGGTAAAAACGGGATTTACGATGTTAGGTGTTATTAGCTGAACCGCCCCAGTTTTCTGGGTGGAGGTGCGTATATGGAGGTTTTGGGTGCGTGTGGAGAGGTTATATCGAAATTATATACCAAAAAACAAAGGTATATATTACCTCCCTTATAATCGCCATTGAATAACCCGACAATTTTACCCGAATATTTAACCAAATAAATAACAACCTTTACTCTTTCGAACATTGAGCCGACTACTTTAGCGCTATCGCTACCAAGCTCTTTAAGAAAGTCGCTACTAACGATCCGGACCCTCCTATCGATTAAATTTTCCATACTTCTAATACCGGCTTTTAGTAAGTATTCGGCAAAAATTAGCGCTTCAAAGAGGAAAATAGAGAGTTATTGACCTCCCTAAAAACTACTTTTAACGCTAATTAAGAAAATTGTCTAAGGTAGTAAAGACTTTAATTATTCTAAGGGATTGAAAACTAATCCCCCCCCTAATAATAATAATTTTTATTCTCATTACAACACTCCTCTTACTACTATTACAACTAAATCTACCGACGGTAAACGATCGGCTGAAGAGGAGAACGCCGGTAAATTCTATAATAATAAGGGAGAAGATAAGGTTACCTTCGATATATAATACTACTAAATTCAAAATAAATTCAAAATTAATATTCATTATTCTCATAACAATTATTAGAAGTTTAAATATATTAATAATCGCTTAACGGATAAAACCGTTCAAGCTTTACTTCTTTATTTCAATCCCAATTATCCTAATCGTCTAATAACTTTCCTTACGTTCTTAAAATATCTTTAAGGCGAATGTTATAATTATAACGTCTAGAAAAAAACATTTATAAATTTGACAATATAAAAGTAGATTATAATAAACGATTTCAAACTTTTCGAAATATCTTCTAACGTTTAACTGATTAATACTACTATCCTTACAATTAGTAGAAGAGTAACCTCCGCCGTAAAACAACTAAAAGAATTCCGTTAAGCAGCCGAATTAACCTATTTAACCTTGACTAAATTACTCAATAATTATCTCCTTTTACTTAATTCCTTGAACAAGAATAAATATAAATATGTAAAGAGGCTACTAGCGCGAAAATAAAGAAGACTTCCGTTACGCCGCTAATCTTCTTAAGGAAGCCGCCATTCTTAAACCCGCTATAAAGACTAAAGCCTTCAACCAACTTCCCCCGGAAGAAATATACGAATTTAGCCGTGAGGGCTACTACTTTTCCTACCGCAAGAAGGGATATGTAAGCAACAGATACCCTTATAAAGAAAAACTTGCCAAATGATTCAATACTTATTTGAATTTTATTATTAATATTATTTAGAATAAAGATTTATTTAGCGTTAAAGAACTACTTAACGCGCATATTTCTAACGAAGAGGAATCCTCCCCCCTTAATATTAAAGACAATATCATTAAAGCAAATTAACTACCCTAGGACTAGACTCCCTTTTAGGTCTATCGATAAATAATATTAATAAAATACAATACGTAAGTTTCGTCCTCTATAATCATTTTAATGGAAATTGTTCCTTTCTCATTAAATATAATATAACTCTTAATAGAATTATTGGTAATGTTTATAATACTTTTATTAATATTAGAACTATTACTTATATTATTATAAATCTCCCTTTCCTACGAAAGTAATCTAAACTATTAAAATAATTATATATAAGAATTTTAACCACGGTCACATCATTCCGTATAAGGAAATTAGACTTAACTCCTTCAAAATTGTACTTAAAGGATATATCAAGATTTAGAATTATGAAGTTTTCAATTAGAAAGCCTTTATCTTTCACAATTTGAAGCGCAATATAATTATTAGAAATATATAGTTTGCCTAGAATAACATCCTTCCTAATTCTATTCGATTATATTTACTTCTTCCTAATATTTAGAAATAGGATTACTCTTATGACTTCGAAATCAGTAAAGGAAAAAATCTAAAACTCTATAAGTTTTTCAAGTTCCAAAGGAATATCAAGTTTGAAAGCCCCTAATATGGAAAGAAATTCAATACCAACGCAATGAATGAAATTATTATAACGTTATCCCTTGAAAAATTACTAAATTAAAGTACCTTATTCTATTAAAAGATTATACCCTATCCTAACGCCTACTATCTATCTTATAATATAAACTTACCCGGTCCTAATCTCCTAATACAATTAGACAATACCTCAACTATATGAATTAATAATTTTTCGAATGAATTAACGAAATACCCTTAGAAGTAAACAAATTCCCTTTAGCAACCCCGCTATATAAAGTTAAACCTAAATCGATTTAAAACCAGTACCTACTATGTTATACATAAAACTATTATTACTTAAAATACAATTAGAATATTCTAAGGACTATTTTATCAACTTAACCTATATAAATACCAACCTTTTTTTGAAATAGTTGAAGAAAAATATCTTAGCGTTATTAATCTTTACGAATTGGACCGATTTATTTAGGAATACCGACCCATCCCCATTTATCAATTCAAGGAGATAAAGCGGAATTTAAATATTAAATTTGAAGGAAGTTTTAAGTTATTACTACAATTCCTTCGAAGTTTTGAACAAAATTGAATCAAATACCCTTCAGGACTTCTAACTAAATACTAATTATTACATATACCTCTAAAGGAGGGGGCCCGTGCGGAAGATATAAACTATAACCTATTATATAAATATTCTTCGATGAATTAAAGGTATATAAAGATTATATTATAGAAAATTCAAATAAAAGCATTATCGAAATCAATATAATTCTATAGGTTACGCCTATCCTTTTTATGTTAAAGGTAAATGGAGGCCTCTATTTCCATAGATATTATTAAAAGTTGAATACTATTTTGAAGAGGACCGCTACCCTCTACCCCTCATTAAAGAAACCATCGCCCGCCTTTCTAAGAATGAAATTCTTATTAAAATCAAAATACGGTAAATTTTCTACTATATTCAACTATTCTTAAACGATAAGGATTTAACTACCTTCTATACCTATTATAATACTTAGAAGTATAAAATCCTACCCTTCGGACTAATTAACACTTTTAATATGAGTCTCGAATAAATCCACTGAGGAGAAAACCCCGTAACGCGTGAAATGTGTCCTGGAGAAACGTAGGTGAATAGCTGAACATAGCGTGTCCCTGAGACCTTCCGTGTTTCCGGTGTATGTCAACTTTTTTTTTCCAATTGGAAAGACCGGGGGGGGGGGGGG